>VDFB02296261.1:0-49410 GCA_007258455.2 Sequoia sempervirens
CTTGGTCAATATAATTTTTTCAATCTTCTAAACTATATGAGGTTCTATTTTTTTGTTAGAAAAGTAGGGTTAAAGGGATCTAATCCTATACATCAAATAGTGATTAGGTAAAAAATAGGATAGGCCCAAATGCATGACGAAGAGGATCTACCACTAGAATTTTTCACACTAAATCACTACAAAAATATGTAATTATGAGAGCCAAAATATGCAAATAACAATAAAAAATTATACGTAACTATTATAGCAACTACAGGGGAAGTTTCTAGAGCATAAAAATTTGTGTACCTAGCCAAAGAGTTGTTTTTGAGATACAAAGGACTCATTTACCTTTAGTGGTGAATGGATCCTTTTAGGGTTTCAGAAAACTAGTTTCAGGATTATGTTCCTTGATGTCTGCACTCTCAAATCCCTTGTTATCAACTTATGGAAGTTAGTGTGTAATTTTGTAGCTTTGATTCCTTGAATTTTCACTTTCAATGACAAGTTTTGCAACTTTGCAAATTTGAAAATTTTGCTCCAAATCTTGCTCCACTTGATCTTCAACCTGTAAATCTACAATCACACACTCAATGGAGGGAAACACTTGTTTGTAAGTTAATGTGGATTTTCCTCAGTCAAACCCCTTGTAGGTAATTAAATCAAATAATGAAATGAATGAAATGAAGCATGAATATGAAATAATGTAATTTATATCACCTTGGATGATGTCTTGTGATGTAAATCTACAAACTAACATGTGGCCATGAAGAATGTATATCTTGGATCCTTGAATGTGATTTAAAAAATAGTTGCAAGTGGATCTTCAATGCTACATCCACTTCTTAGCTCAACAACATGAATGAATGCTTCAAACCCTTGGCATGATGAAATGATCTTGAATTGCTGCAATAAACTCTTGGAATCTTCCTTGAAATGCCTTATGAATGCTCTTGAAATGCTCTATAATTCTCTCTTGAAATTTCTATAATGCTTGTACACTTTTGCTAGGAAAAATTAATGCGAATTAACCCCTTATTTATACTAAATTAGGAGATTAGCCTTAAAATTCAAATAACTAAGGCCGACACCATATCTTGAAAGAAACATTATTAAAATCCCACCAGAATGAAATTCAAAAAGGGGGGTCTCATTAAGGGAGGACCCATTCACCACCTAGGATGAATGGGTCATGACTCAGTTGACCAGGACCTAACCTTGGGGGATTGAAAGAAGGCTAAAAACACATTGTAGATCAACTAAAAAATGGGGGTCCTTTTAAGGGAAGAGCCATTTGCCACCTAGGGTGAATGGGTCCTGGCACCATTTACTAGGACCAAAATTTGTCCAATTAAATATTTTTTGATTAAATTATAAGTGTCAAGATGGATCTTCAAAAGGTTTCAAAATTAAGGCTTAAATTTGAATTAAAATGGGTTTAATAACCACAATTAATTAATGACCACCTAGATAAGTGTGAAAGTTCCTTATAACACTTTACAAAACTTAAATAAGGTACAAATTTATGTACATTTTGTTCAGAAAGGGGCCCATAAGGCTTAATTAAGAAAATACATCCAAGGAAAGTGTGAAACTATGTTACAACACCCTTACAACATATTAATTAAGGCATGTTTTAGTCAAATAAATGTCCTAGAATAGCATGAATGTGTACAACACATTACAACACCACTCTGAGACATCATTAATTCAGTTTTAATGTCAATTATCAAATCAAGTAAGGAAAAAGGCTTACTTTTTACATTACTACATTTTCCCCTCACTTTAGTGAGAGGATGATCCCATGTCAAACTCACACTAAAGTAGACATCCAAGACACTTAAGTATACAAAAATAACAAAGATACATGATCATACCCTATCAAAAGCCAGGAAAAATAAACAAAAATAAAGGATCAAGCACAATCATTCCAACTTCATGTGAAATGTGGTTGTTTGTCCATAACATATGATGCTCACTCTGGGGTAGTGGAGCCTCAATCTATCCACTAGGTGAGTTGTCCCAATGAAGTGTTTTAGTGAGAAAGTCATGCTAGTGTATTGGCTTCCCATCGTATAATGAGAAAGTCATGCTAGTGTATTGAATTCCCATCATACTAACCATACCAAATTTATCCTCTTGATATCTTCAATAATGCACCACAATGTAATGATTTTGTAAATGCTTTTGAATATCATGTTAAAATTCTATTAAAGGGGATTTTCTTTGTTCATGGAAAGGTCTTCTTATTATAGAGCATTCTGCCTAATGTCTTCAAGATAGGACAAGTCAAAAGTGTCAGATCGTCACCCATGGGATGCCTTCGTCTCATCACATTATGTCAGTAGATTGTACACTCTTGGACAACATCAAACCCAATGAAACCACCAAGAAGATGACACATCAAAAGAAAAAACAAAAATCATGCAATGAATTTTTTTTTAAAGATATCATCTATGTATGCCCCCACTTTAAAGCGGTTAATACACCATCACTTTGAGAAATTACTTTAAATTAGCAAATGTTTTAGTCTAAGACATGAGAACTTTCCTCGGAAAACCCTATGCCAAGTCATATATTTTTGAAGTAAGTTACATAATGAATAGGAAGGAAGGGTTGCTAAATGCCAGGTCAGTGTGGAACTCAGCAGTTCCAGAAATACTCCATAGAACTAGAATGACATAAAGCGAAAAAACTTTCAGGTCAAGCATGGAAGAACATAAATGTCGGCGCCTTATCATCCCAAAAATAGGAAAATAAAAATAAGACAAAGAGCTTTGAATATGGAAGAGACATAAATGTCTCGACGACTTGCATCATTCCCAAAAGGAAAATAGAAGACACATGAAAAAGATAAAGAAAAATATTTTTGATCAATATGGAAGAGACATAAATGAATCAATGCCTTGTGTCATCCCAAAAATGAAAACACAAGAAAAATGAAAAAGATAAAGGAAAATATTTTTTTCAACATGGAAGAGACATAAATGTCTTGATGCCTTACATCATCCCCAAAAGGAAAACACAAGACAAATGAAAAATGATTACGACATAGAGAAGAATGAAGCTACATATAGAGGAATGCACAAAAAGAGAGAGACATGTCAAAGGAAACATCATGGGGGATCACATTACACATATGCAATCATAAAGAAAAACAAAACAATAGTAAGGAATAGGTGAGTCAACCTAAAGAAGGTCATCCACCTCCCAATCTCGGTCAATATAAATGGAAGGCGAGAAACTAGCCAAAGAGATAATGACAAATGAATTACTAGGAAAAGGATATCAAATTCTTGCCTCCACTTTGTGCATGACAAGAATGAGCTGAGATGAGTTAGGAAAATTAGCTACTTAAATTAGAGAAAATGATTTGCAATAAATGTAAAACATGTAATAGTGAGAATGTTTTAAGATTCTACAACTATTACATGACAAGGAGTAGAAGAGAATATTATTCAATCACTAGATGGAAATAATTGCCATTGAAGTGAAAATTTATCAATACTAATTTGAATGAGTCACACTCATCAATACTATGTCCAAGAGTTTTATGGTATCGATAGTGTGGAACATTTGTATCTTTAGGATATAATCTTGTATTTTCTTTCATTGGTGGAAATGTTATAAGTTTGTTGTTTAGAAGCAGTTGTAGTTTCCTTTTCACTTTCAAGTGGTGGACAAGGGAACTTTAGTTTCTTTAGCTTGTAAGGCCTCTTGTGCTTGCTAGATTCACCAACTTCTCTAGAGGGGATTAGGGCAAGAGGTCTCGATATGATCTTTTCTTTTTTATCCTTATCCTTAGGAGGTATGCATTGCTCTTTAAGAAGGAGGACACCTATATCAAGAGGATGATCTAAGACAATCCTACCATCACTACGAAGCATTAGGTATTCTTTAGGAGCACTAATTTTGAGAGGGGGATTTTCACATCCTATCCCTTTGGTTTCACAAGATGGCATTTTTTCTAGGAGTTGATGAATTTTATGTTCACTTATTGTATGATAGCCTTGTTTACATAAGATCATGAATCATATGCCATATGTCTCTCCAAGGTTGATTGATGTGTTGGTTAATTTGTTGAAATAGCATTATTGAATCTTTGCTTGTTTAGAGGAGTTAGGGTCACCTATTTTAGGGAAATCAGTCTCAACTTGTGACTCTTCAAGGTGTAAAATACCAAAAATTTCAAGTTTTATTGGTTGTTTCATTGAAGGATAAAAGGATGCATTGGACTCAAGGTTGTTAAGGAAATCATTTATTAATTAATTCATGCTAGCATCATATTCTCTAATGTTATCAACATCATGAGGTGGAAATGCATTAGGAGATGTGTGAGCATGAGTAAGTTCAATTTCATTAGGGTTATTTCCAAAAAAACAATTTGAAACATCAACCAAAGAGAACAAGGACTTCCACACATCGCCTAAATAGTTTCCCATTTTCAACATTTTAGACCTAAACATGGTAATTTACTGATTACACAATGCAATAAGCTAAAAATGAAATGTTTTGATGCAATTTTGAACTTTTAACAATGCACTAAAATTAAGCAATTTAAACTAAAAGCAATGAAATTCCTGAAACAACAAATTAGGAAACTAAAACAGAAAGGTGACAACACAAAACAAAAGCTGAAAACTAAGATTTTAATGTCTTGAAAATGTAGAGCAGTACCTAACAGGGACTCATTTTCCAATAAGGGTGAATGGGTCTTGGTTAGATATTTTTGAGATGTTTCTATGGATTTCAAAGTGAATTTTGATGCTTTTTAAATTGCTATAAGGTTCAGATCAAACTTGATCAGGGATTTATTCACTAATAAAGGTGAATGGGTTTTGGTTAGGTATTTTAAAAGTAATTTTTAATGATTTGCAAGTTCTCAGTAATATCTTTTACTTCCAGGTCTGAGACAATAATCTTCAACTTCAAATTTTCCAATTTTTGTCCCAAGAATGAAATGTGATCACTAGTCTCAAGTTGTTGGGAGACTCTTAGGTGTATTATTGTTTTGTGTTGGTCTCCACTTTGTGTGCTTTCTTTGTTGTTTCTTTTTTGGTCAATATATTTAAGCTTAAGTTTATATTTTAGTTTTTTGGGTTTCTCACTTCTCGTGAGTTCCTCATTTACCTCTATGACTATTTTGTAATGGGTATTGGACCTTCCAATTTTAATCTTTAATCAAAATTGTTTATGTTTGAGTTAAACTATTTTCCTCAAAGTACCTTTGATACTTATTGTATAAATATATTTGTGTGGTGATTGAATGTAATCATCAAGTGATTAATTCTTTAAAGATATACTACTTAACATCCATAGCTTAATAGCTAGGTTGAAGTGACACACAAGGAAATTGAAGCAATCCTTACTAAGATAGTTTCATTACACCATAAGGACTAATTAGCTCATCTTCCTCAAGTAGTCTGAGAATATAGAATAACTTGGAAACTTACAACAAGTTTTACACCATATGAAATTGTTTATGGAATGAAATTTAGCCTTTGAACCATAGATTTTTGTGTGAGACTTATAGGCTACGCTTGCACTCTTAAGACATTTCACCTAAAAGGAGAGAGATAAACATAACAAAATCCATGTGGTTCACTTAAATTATGATGTGTATTATGTTATTATGGCTAAATGAGATGATCTAAATGCAACTAAGCTAAGAAATTAATTGATTTTGAATGCAAACCTAAGAAATATGCAATGTTTAAAAACACAATGTGATATGCAAGCGTGAACTAAACATGAAAAAATGGAAAACATAAATGGAAGAGGAATGAATAGATTGAACCTAGGATTTTAATGAATATTCTGGAGTGTTCTGAATGCTAATAGAGATCATTGAAAATCACAAGTGCGACTCATTTTCCACTGATGGCGAATCAATTCTACTTCTGATGAAAAATTATGAAAATAGGTTTCTGAATGTCGGGATCTAGAATTTGACAAAATATAACTTTCTAGCCTTAAGGTGGGAATCATTCACCACTGATGATGAATTAGTCATCTCCCAAAATTTTGTGAAATCAGGGACCAATTCCATAGTAGTAAATCAGGGACCAATTCCATAGTAGTAGATCTGAGGTTGTCTTCTTGTCGAGTTGACATAGTCAAATCTATAGAAAATGGACTATAGGTTGTCTCTAAGCTTCAAATAGATTGTAGTTGACTTGAAACACTTTCTTAACTTGTTGACCACTTTTCAACACCTAATTTCTTGATAAATCTACATACACAAGTCTACAAACACACATGCAAAAGGGGGAAAATGGTTAAGGGTTAGGTTATAGGGATTTTCCTTGGTCAAATCACACTTTGGTAATTCAACCCTTAATGAAGAAATGGAATGAAATGAACAAGGAAAGATGAATAGACAACATGCAAATGTCCTAAACTCACCAACCTTGTTGAATAAATCTGAAGATATATCAATGGCTGCTCCAAGATACTTGATTGATGCTTGATTGAATTATGCAAAGTGCTCAAATGCTTGAATGATTGAGTGAATTAGTTATGTTGATGAATGGGGGTTACAATGGATGTAAAAACATGTATTTATACACACTTGTCCCTTAGTAACCCAAATATATCTCGTCACAGGATGACATAAGGTGATATTAAATAAAAACCTAAAAGAAATTTGAAATATTTTGAATTTTGAGCCAAGAGGGACTTATTCGCCACCCATGGAAAATGGGTCCCACCTTGGACTTGAAAGTGTGTGTTGGGAATTATCTTGCATTTAATGTTGTTTGTCAGGTTTACATTAAAAAAACCACTTTATTAAGCCTTATAAGGGCATAAAGGGGTCAAATAAAGCATAAGAAAGGTGTAAATAGTGAAATTAAGCCTAGAAAAGCATGAAATATTGTTACAAGACTTTACAACACTTCAAAATAGGGCTTGATAAGTGATGAAAAGGTCATTTTTAGGTGAATTGTAATGAAAAGAGTCTAGAAAAGTGTAGAAATGTTTTACAACACTTCACCACAACTTCACAAGATGCCATAATTTTAATTTGAAGGACCTAATGTGAATGTTTAAGCCACATTGCAACATTAAATCATAGAAAAATGGACCAAGCATCATGAAGAAAGTCCTAAAATACCATGAAAATGTTAAGGGTCCATTTTTTCTACAACACATCCTTAAATACATTAAAGAAAACAAACCATTTGGGTATAGAATTATTAGAAGAAAATAAAGAAAATATAATATAGCTAAATGCTATAGATGAAATAAGAAGGGATGAACTCCATGATATTGAAGATTTTTAGAAGAAATAGATTAATTGACATGCAAATTTTATTTTAAAAAAATGTTTCGAAAAGGTGATTGGGACCTTCTATACGATTCAAGGTATAAGGATCATAAGGCTAAAGTACAAAAAAAAATGGTTAGGACCCTATGAGAATAATGAATTCTATCCAAAAGGTGTAGTTCATTTATCAACCATTAACCTCATTAGGTTTTCTTTGTTGTTCAATTGTCATTGTCATTGCCTAAAATTGTACTAGAATCCATTGGACAAAGACAAATTTATCAAAAAAATTACATCACTAGCTCCATTTGAGGGACAAGCAACATCTAGGAAAGATATTAATTTTGAAGAACCTTATGTCTTGTAGGTATGATTTATCACCTTACACCTCACATCATAATAAATTTACTTTAGTGATTTCATGCACTCAACAAACTACCACAAATTAGATAGTTTGTGGGACCTTTTTCTTGAAGCCAATTAGTAATAGGATATGCATAGTTGTGTACTATAGAAAATTGTACCCTCTTGAAAGTGAGGCATTTTCACACTTAATTTGAACTTATTTTGGTACCCTACATTAATCATCCTTTCAATCATCATTTACAGGCCCCTAAGACCCATTATTTCAGATCTTGAGGCGCATTTCACTCAAAATTCCCATAAAATCACTCAAATCCCCAAAAATCCTGAAAAACCACCTCAAAAAGCTAAGGTGGGACTCATTCACCACCTTGGTAAAATGAGTCCCCTTATGTGGGACCCATTCACCAAGTGTGGCGAATGAGTCCTAGTTGGGATGTTTTTCAAATTTGAGTGGGAATTCATCAACTTAATTCATGTTTTTGGTGAATGTCAGACTTTGAGATATAAATAACGGTCAATTAGGTGTTGATGCCTATAAAATCAAGCTTCTGAGTAATTTTTCACAATCCAAGAATAACTCCAAGCACTTTGAGCAAGCATTTTTCAAACAGATAAGCATCAAGAATCTTCAAGTAAGATTTCATAGGAGCATTCTAATTCCAAAAGCAAGTAAATTGGAAGCATTGGAGAAACATTAAAGTATTTTTGTAGGTCTTCAAGCTCACTTTCAATCAAGATATAGAATTTACAAGGATTTATCATGGTTGTCTATGGTGAATCATGATGTATTCTAGGTTGGGGAGATGCATGTAACCATCAAGACAATCCTAAAGACTTGTTTCTTTAAGTGATTCCATCTTCCATTATCACTCTACATTCAGCCTAAGGAAGTTACATGCATCATTAGAGCTCATTTGTCATGATTAGAGATCATCACAAGTGAGACATTCACCTTTACATTTCCATTATTACATCATATTCCTACACAATAGAATAGGATTGCATCATGTTTTAGATTTCTTAGTCTTAGGCACACTTGAGGCTAGGATTTTCATACACATTTCATTATTCCCATCAAGGTTTAATTACCAATCTGGGGGTTTGTCTGTGGAAAAACCTCATTAGAAAATCAAGTTGAATTCTATTTTGTAGGTGTTTTTCAAATATTCATATCTAGAACTCTAGTTGGAAGGGAAGAGCAGGTGTTGAACTGTAGATCAAAGATTTGCATTTTCAAAAAAGTGAAATGGGACTGATTTGCCAAGAGTGGAAAATGAGTCCCACTATAGCTATCTTTCTAGATATATTTGCAGATTCTAATACCCTTTCTCTTGAAACAAGCTCCCATGCAGAAACCCTGAACTGGGATTGAGTCGCCCAGATTGGAAAATGATTCCCAATTGATCAAAAAGTCAAAATTTCTATAATTTTAGAGTCATTTCAAGTCACTTCAAGATTTCTAGGTGCACTTCATTTACCTTTTTACTTTTATATTATGTTTTACTTACATTTCAGAGGCATTTTCTAGGTCATTGCATTCAATTAGGGTTTTTTCTTACAACTTGGATTGCATTGTCTTTTCCAAGCATAAACTTGGTGGTGAACTCCTCATTAGATGTCATTCAGCCTTTAGAACAGTCTCTTTAGTAGACTTCTATCTCCTTTGCATTGAAATATCAAGGGTTTTTTCTTGAGTGAAGAGTGTGAAGAATTTCCTCTCTCCTTTTAGGTCCAAAACCCTAAAGGTTAAAGAGAACAAACCTATTTTTCACCTTTTCAAGTTGTACATGTAGAAATTATAAAAAAAGTATTTTCTACAACTCTATATGTATCCAAACATTCTAGACACTACCATATCATATATTTTCCCCATTTCTTTACATATAAACATTTATTCATTCATAGTTACTCTTCTTGTGGCAATATTTGATTTCATGAGTGTATTCTAGCATGTAACTACCATCAAATACCGCTAACATATGTATAATACTCATCAAGCAACATATTGCCACTTTTAAATTTTATGGAGAATGACAAAAAATGCATGTGATATAACATATATTTTCTCCATCAACTCTTCAACATTCATGATAAATTTTCATTACCATCTAGTTCTTTCAAGATACCACACTTCACTTGCTAGTCTTATGAACTTGTTATGACTATGTTTCATTATAACTTCATGACTTATTTTATGGAAATTACCCTATTACATGTATCTATCATAAATATCATTATAATTTCTAATTCTTTAATTAATTAATCACATCCTTGCCTCCTTTACAAAATCCACTTGACATTTGAGAACAAATGTTTAATTATAGTTATGAGGTGATTAAAAATCATTCCACCATTTTAGAAATTATGTTAATGCATTAATTTAATAATGTACTTTTGAATTTCTCACCAACTTAGCACTCATAAAAAAATCTAGAATCCAAGATCACTTCAATTTTAACCAATGGTAAATTAAAACCATCAATCAAAGGTGTGTATCAATAGCTTCTATAATGAGCACCTCAATCTAATTTGTATAGAATTTTTTCTTTTAAATTCAATATGATGGGACATGAACCAACTCAATGAGAGATAGTGTACCTTAGCCTCATTCTTGAAAATAAATATTTCCTACCCATATTCTAGTAGGAAAGTTAGAAAAAATAATTTTAGAGGTTAATGGGGTATAATGATTAAGTAGCCAATTAATTTGCAGCTACCTTAGTGTATAATGTAGTGTTTATGAGAGGATTATGTGTAGATGTGTTGGATTTATCCATTGTAGAGGAATTAGTGCTACTAGTAGTCGATGAAGCCTACCCAGAGTAGTTTGATTTCGTTGCTACAAGAATGAGTTCATTGTACTGAAAGAGAATTGGATTCTTATACACAACGTACAAAACACATTTCCCTTGCTTGGAATCAGATATGTGTAATTATTTAAATATAATTAAACATTTAACTTGTGAAGGAAGCTGCCATATTCTTTATACTATTTAATTTAATTTTCTAATTCATTTTCAACATGTTAGACATTTAAATGTGCCAAATTTTCTTTTACATAGTGTAAAAAATAAAAAATTAATTTAGAAAATGAAAATCTTCAACATTGTCCCACGATTGCTGAATTTGAATGTTGGTAAAAAAATCATTGGAATTGAGCTCCAAAACTTGTGTTAGAATGAGTTTATAGTTTTGTAAGATGTCATACATAGAAATAATGATGTACCTCAAGTCCCATGTCCAAGAAGAAATGGAGAGTGATGATTAGAGTCTTAACTACACAAGGTGAAATAAGGGAACATGCATCCTCTTTAGTACATGAAACTTTACAAAGTGTAGAATATCCTCCTTGTATCCCTATTTTTTTCCTTCTATTGTATTCGTTACCACAAAGGGCATAAAATATGATATTTGTTATAAAGAATCAATCTCATACAAGAAAAAAAATGGTAAATATATATCTGCGTGCCTTGAAACTATGAGTAAAAAAAATAGTTGATCTAAACATTAACCTTTTGTATTATGCTTTTCCAGTATCAAATAGAATTTGCATGTGTAATATAAATATAAAATGCCTATTAAAAATTTCTACATACAACTTAAATAGTAGATGCAAATAAATATTTAGTGTTGCTAAACACATATCATAAGGTGCACCACAAATAAATAGTTTCTTTACATAATTTACATAATTCTTTGTTGTGCAAGGTTTAAAACTACCTTTTGCATAAAAGCATCCAATATTGATATTTTATTAGTATCAAATTGGAGGAATTAGCAATGTTATCTTCATATTTCTCCGTTAGTCTAAATCATAACTAAAAAAATATAAGGAAGTTTTGATGTTTATCAATTGTCCTCACTAGCAAGTTCCTTAACGTATAAACCAAAAATCATGAGCTATATGTCAATAATACTTTATCAAAATTATCCAATTACCTTACTAGATAGATAGAATTACATAGAAGAATTAAAAGGAAACATGTAATGATTGAGGTGATCACAATTTTATTATGTTATACCCAATGTACTTGGTCTTTTATATTTTACATATAAATAACTCTAGACTAAGAATATTATATATTTGGCCATGTAAAAAAAAATATTTGGGTATGTGTAGGATCATGATGGGCCAAAAAGTGGCAATATGATGGGTATGTGTAGGGTATGTGGCTGACAACTTTTTTTTACCCAAAATTGATGAAATGAAAAGGGTTTTTAAAGGATATTCTTAGATTTCCCCTAGTATAAAATATGCTTTGCTTTGAATTTAATAAATAATTATTATTCATTTTCTATTTGAATTATGGCTAAAGTCCTAATTGATAGGCTAATTGAAAAACATGTATAGCTTTCAAACGGTATCACATTTTTTGAATATGAAACCTGTGTCACATTCTATGCTTCACATACTATACAATTAAAGAAAAAAATGAATTTCATGAAGTTTTGACCATGTTAAGGTGGTCAGACATACAAATTTTTATATTTTTTTAAATTTGTATTAAAAAATTCATAGTTAATTATTTACTTGGAAAAAAATTACAAAAATTATGCACCACATCAAGACATGAGTCCTCTACTTATATCTAAAATCTTATAAAAAAATGTTATCATTTTATTGTGGGTAGGGTGGTAAAAAAAAAATACCTACTTCTTATTTTTCCCCTAAATTTTAAGTAATAATGCATTGAGATTTCAAATTTTCACCAAATAGATTTTATTTTTTAAGTAAAATTAGTAGTTTAGAAACTACATTTAATTTGCTAAAAATTATATTCTTACACATTTTTGAAATAAAATAGATAACTTATTCAAAATTTTATGTCAAATTTCCTAACTCCAATTTTTCTGAATTTTTCGCCACTTAAGGGCCTGCTTTTTCCATGATGACCCTGCACATACCCATTTTTAAACTAAATTTCCTATATCAAACAAATGATAAAATGATACCTTTTTTATAGGTGGGATTAATAGAATTTAATTAAGTTTCTCTATACTTTTGCAATACATTTAACACCTATATAATCCAAACCACCTAAATTTTGGAAGAATAAGAAGTTTTCCATTGATATACTTATTGACAACTTGAGCATGAGGTATGAATACAAGGTTTATAGTATGGAGTATAGTGTTGTCATTGATGTCAAGAATGTGTTGTGATTTGAAGATCATTGTGAAAATAATTATGTATAGTTTGAGCATGCTTTAACATGTTAATCTAATGCCTGGATGCAAGAAGGTTTGATCCAATGTAGAGAGTTGATGTAGTAAATTTCCTAAGTATTAGAAAAGGTAATTCCATGTACACAACATCCGATAATTTTTTCCAAATTGATCCATTATAAAGAATCTTTATCTATAGTTTTAATATAATTTTCTTGGATGATAGAAGTGTTTAAATACAATGTTTCACATTTTTTTGACTTTTGGATTAAAAGTTATCAATGGAAGAAGTATCAGTTTTCCAGTGATAATGTTTCTTGTAATGTGTATATGTTTTGGTGAATCTACATTTTTCTACAAATTGGTATCTACTCTTATGTATTGATGAGAGTGCTGACAAGTGTCGGTTGTATCTTAATTCCAAGTGACATGAATTTTGGAGGCCTTTATGTTTGCTTTTGGTTGATCAGTTGGTGAATTTTGATGTTAGGTCATTATCGATACCAACCTAATATGATATGACTATTGTGGAATTTAAATAATTGTTGATCTGTTATGTAGGAGATAACATTCGTACATGTCAACCTATTTGAGTTCATCGTAAGGTTTTTTTTGCATGGAGTATGTATTGGGGATATCAAGTCATATTTCATATGATACATCTAATTAGGCTAACTTAATTGATGATTGAGGTCATGATGGATATATATGTGAGTCCATTTTTTATGTTTTGAAGGAATGATGAGATAATAAGTATATGTTGATGTGAATTGTGCAAGTGTGAGGAAAATGCATAGTAGAGAAAAGTGTTAGTGCATATTAGTATGAAGTGTATAAAGTTAGAGTATTGATCTTCAATGAAACTATAATTCATGCATATTGTAGATGCCATTGTAACTATTCAAATCTTAGTTGTGTGCCACCAATCTCTTCATCTATTCTTCCTTTTATGGGAAGTGAGTCTAGTAACAATGAGAAATTTTGTAATATCTTATAACTGGTTATACTATATTGTGAGCTAATCCTCACAGTGGGTTTTCCCTTTTTGGTTTTTCCATATAAAAATCTGGCGTTCATGAGTTATGTGACGGTGATGGTTGATTTCATGCTTTCCTCTTACTGCAAGTTAAATATTCCATATGGAATGAATGTTTAATGGTTAAGTGGTTTCAGAGAATATTGATTCACCCACCACCCTCTTAGTCTTTCAGGTGTTCAACACTAAATTCCACAAAATAAAATAGATAAAAATATGAAGATTTAATCCCTTTGGACAATCTGATAAAATAAGTTAGTTTTTTTCTTCATTTATCTACATTTGTATTCATGGAAGGGTAGAAGATTATACTAAAAATGGAAAATAAGAAGCACAATATTATAGAATAATCATTTAAAGCATGTATCAATTGAAATTTTGGTTCACCCAAAACCCTAATTAGCCTATAAAAATACCATTTAACAAACACCCATAAAAACAACATGATGACATATTGTTTAGGAACGCCATGCATGAGTAAAAAATACCACAAAAAACACATTGCTTGAAAATAATGGAATTAAAACATATCAAAACCCTACATTTTGATGAACCTCCTCCTATTTAATGTTGGGGTTATCATACTTCACATTTAATTTCACATAGACAACTAATTAAACCACATTATATCATCAATTTTGTTTGTGTAGGATTTTATTTTCCTATTGGGTTAATTTATTTTCCCTTGGTCCTAGGATTTTCCTACGCTTAATTAAGCTTGTTGAGGATAATAAAGTGAGTTTATGACTAGAAGATAAGTGTGTGGTGTCCCCTTCCTTAAAGTGTGGGACTACTTTCCACTTTTGGTGGTATCCTCGACTTTTGATGGTCTATCTCCACTTTTTGTGGTTGAATCTTATTGGTTTTATTTTCCACCTATCTCCTCTCCTAAGTTCTATATAAAATCACAACCTAGCTTGTGTTTGCATTGATTTATTCAGTCTTGGAGCTCTTAATGAAATATCATTCTTATGTTTCTCCAATTTATGAAACTTTAATTTTATCTTAAAATGTTCCTTGAGTTATTCAATCTATTTCATTTTCTAAAACTTTTCGTTTAGTTTAACATCCTCATACTTATAAAATCATTTCTTTGCACTTTCTTCATCATTCAAATGCTAATTGATCCTAGAACCTACAAATCTAGTCTCATTAGTTTTTTCATGAAAATTAATTATTATATAAGGAAAAATATTATTCATTTTTCAACCTTGTTTCCCTCTTGACTATCATCATCATCATCCTAGTAGCAACCTGATAATTTGCAACCATAAAAAATGAAACTCATAAAAATTGACTTGATAAAATGTTGTGAGGTGATCAATATACTAAATTTTAGTGTATGTGAAAAAAACATGCACAACCAGAATTTTACAAAAAAATTGCCCATAACAAAAAAGAAATGCATGTTAGAAATGTTGAACAGTCCAGATAATTGAGAGGGGGGTGAATTAGTTATTATAAAAAATAAAAATAACTTTAACTAATCCATAGAAAACTTAAATAATTATATAATAATCTAACATATATGAACATGAAAGAACGTAACAACACCATGCACAACGAAATTAAAAATTAATGTGGAAAAACACGAAGGGAAAACCCATGGAAAATGCTAATTCACAATTATAGAACATCGGTTAAGGTGATTTTTACAAAGGCTCATTGCCAAATTCCTCACTGAAATGTAAGGCTCATTGTTGGCGGGCTCACTGCCCTGATTAATATAGAAACATCTTATTACCAAGTAGTTTCACTGACAAAAATGAACTAATGAAGCTGCATCTACATATGCATGAAGTTAGTTTCGGTTAAGAGCACAATATTTGTCTACATCAGATTTGGTCAAGAATATTTTTCCCACCTTCCTTGCACAACCTCTGCAATACAGATTACTTCTTTTTGATAGTTTCCTTTGGCTTCCTTCTCTACATAATCCTTCGCACCCCTTTATCTATTTGCACACACCAGACTCCATATCTTGAACTAAAGATATTCTCTCTCTCTCTCTCTCTCTCTCTCTCTCTCTCTCTCTTTATATATATATATGTATGTATGTATGTATATGTATGTATGTATGTATACCTATAGACCAAAATAAGTCAGCCTAGCAAAAAATGTCAGCTTGAAGAACAACCTTGAAAAATTGAATAAGGCTTGGCACACTAGCATTAGAGAAAAAGGATAGGTCACACAAGAAGATCTCCTTACCACGTTACCATGGGACCTATAAATAAGTCATACATAAGATAAAAAAAAATTAATTACATGAAATATATTCTGGAGCCGATGGTAATGCCACAATCAAGACCAAATATTAATTCTCATCGATTTCAGTACCAACCAGAGAAACACAATTAGACATACCAAAACTTGTAACATGCTACATGAATGTCTGAATAGCAAGGATACCCAAAATAAGCTTTGAGCACAACAACCAATATCAAAAGATTATTCTTCATTATTATACATTAATTGACTTCCATGGATGTCCTGAAATGAAGCACTACCATATTTAGATCAAGGATAACATCCACACTACACAACAACATATCACTTGATAAGATAGATAATTTTTTTATATCATGCAGAGCACAACCTTTTCGATCCCAAGTTTTGACATCAATGAAAATAATTCTAAATCATCTCGATAACTTCTAAAAAATCTCCCCCTTTGGCATTAATGGAAAAAAAACAAAAACTTAAAAAAGAAAAAAACTACAAACTCCCCTTTGACAAGCAATTCAATTCCTCTTTTTTGTTTTTTTTTTCTCTTCATTTTCTCCTCCTTTTTTCCATCGAAGGAAAAGGGAAAAATAAGAACATTTAGGAGATCAAGTAAAAATAACACTTTTCACATGAAAAATTTTCTTGTACCATTCTCTCACAATTGGAAGAATCCTCTTCCAAGATTGTACTTCAAAAACCATTTTGGTATAGATATTGTCTAGTAGATTCAACAACATAAATGAAGATGACCAGTCCAGAGACAGGCACTACCATTCACAATCCTCTTGATCACAAAGTATCCTAGAGAGTTGATCCACCGGACCTCAACAATCTCTTCGACCAACCAGAAAGTTCTAACCAAATCTTTCCTTTTTCTGTGAATAGATAGTAACTCATCTTACAACTCTCCAACTCTTATTCTTTTTTATCCATCATTATCTTTGAAGAAGTCAAAACACTTTGCAATATCATTCATTTCAAATTCAATGGCTTCAATTCAACTTCTAAAATTATCAATAATAGTAGGCCACTAGAGACAATACTTGTAGATGTCATACATCTCCTTAATTCATTCTTTTGTCTCACCAACGTGTTTGGATAATTTTTGTTTGGATTTTAAATATCTTCTCCCAATCATAGCTTGGATATTATGACCTTGAAATCCTTCTTGCAACAACCTTTCTTGAACAACTTCTACTAGATCATCTAGTAACGAGTCAAGAGTAACTGAAATAGTAATACCCTTTTTGAGCGGGTAATCAACAAAACATCTTCAATTCTAGGCCTACTATCTGGAGAGCAGGCATACCACATTTCACCAATCTTTTTCATATCACTTTCATCCAACATTGAATAATTTTTATCTAGATCAAAAGAGTCAGATCTAGGTAGAGACTCTTCTTCCTTCTCCTTCTCTTGTAAGATAGTGATGTAATATTTTGTGCTAACTTTTGTCCTTTTAGGTTCTAGAGGAGAACCACAAATGACAACCTCTAACTCCTTACCAGATGAGGAAGCCTCCTCAAACTAACTGATAGGAATAGCACTAGATTCTATCACACTAGAGCACATATCTATCTGTAAGGATGAGAAATAGAATTTGCATGCACTTGCTTTATATTGCATACATTCCAAATATCTGTAAACTTGCTTCTTGATAGGGATGTTGGACTTCCACTTAACATTCTCCTTTCATGGCAACAAGCTCAGAAAGTAGAATACTAAACATATGAGTAGAGAGTCAAACCAAAAGGAATAACTCTCAACCAAAGACATTCTAAAATTCTCAAATAGGTTTTCCATTATTAGGCTACACAGGTTAAACTATTTATTTTTCTTTACCATCTTGTGTGCAAGATACACAACAATAGCTGAAGTAGAATCTTCATGATTTCTAAAATATATTTTGTAAGTGATACTGTAAGCAACACACCTTACTGTAGGATCAAAAATGGTATTTATCAATAGGGGTCAAGGGTCTTTGTTGACACCAGTAAGTTCGTCCACTTTTTTGTATTTCATCATTTCCTTCCCGATAAGGTCACCAACTTTGTACAATCTAGTAATAGCTTTAATGGCTTCCTTAGTGATTGGATAGGGTTTGTCCAAAATGATACTGCCATCCTTGAATAAACTCAACAGAAAGAAGATAAACTCTTTGTTGGCAATCTAAGGAACATTTCCCCATAAATCCATACCCAGGGCACTTACATTCTACAATTCATCAGTCTTCAACCCTAGTTCCATTTCCTTCATCCTCCAATGATCAAATTCATCCAACTCTACTCCTTTTAGTCTCAGCAAGATACAACCACTGAATTTACTATTAACCAACATAGATTTCATCATTGCACTTAGCTTCTTCAATCCTTTTATCACTCAATGAAACCTCTTCTCCCTTTTTGCAAATAGTGAGAAATGATTTAAAACTCCATGTTTTATCTTTAATTTCTCATGATGATTTCACCACCAAAGACACATATTATTGACATTGAAAATTGTACTTCACTTTTCAATCATCCAGATTAAGCTTCATCATACATCATCAACTGGATCGAACTCAGTCATGTTGAAAACACATCAATATTACTTCAGAGAGGGGGAACCATCAAGATATGCATTGCAAAACATCCCATAAGCCAAGGCAGTTTGGCTCAGATTCTAGTAGGACTTGTACCGAGATCCAGTGCCACAGAAGAGTTCTCCACACTCATTTCCTTTTTGTTCCAAACCATGACTATCTTCTTCTTAGATTCATTTGATTATGTAACCTTCTTTTTATTTTTATGCTTTTCTGGAGCAACATATCTGAATGTGCTAACATAATCTCGGGGATGACTACACTTGTAACATCTTTTACATGACTTAACTAAGTGAACCCTAGATCTACATTGATTAGATTTATAACCATGAAAGAGATTATTCATTCCATTTCTTTTCGTCAGATTAGATAATTCACTTCTGCAATGACTTGCTTTGTGACCAAACTTGTGACAATTGAAGCATTGAATACTTTGTTCCTTCTTGCTTCTACACTCTACAACCTTATGTCCAAAATTTTTGCATAGAAAAAAATGGCCATTAAATGATAAGTACCTTTGAGCATTTGGTTTCCTGACCAAAGGTCTTTTGTAGGTGTTCTAGAGTTTTAAACCTTTCTTGTTACAATTGATCTCTCTTTACCTTCAACTACTTTTTCTTCACCCTTAGTGTTCTGATTTGAGCTTTCACCCGAGAAGCCAAGTCCTCCCTTATCCTTGTGACATTTTTGTATGGACAAGAGTTGATCCAAAATTATGCTAATTCTAGATACTCTTTCTTTTGATTTTCATTTGATTTCTATTTGATGGTATCCATGAGATTTTCTTTAGTCTTCTTCCATTCCTCCATTTTTTGTTTGATGGTATCTTTCACATTTTCTTCAAACTTCTTGCATTCATCCAATTGTAGCTTTAAATCCACAATAATTTCCTTTGACTCCTTTAATTAATGATTGACCTCTTTGTGTCTTGCTTTGAATTTTTGGATTTTCTACCTTAGCTTTGATATACAAGCCTTTTCCTTCTTGATGTTTTCTTTCAATTCTTCATTTTTAGATTTTGTGCTTTCCATATTATCTAACATTATCTTCAGCTCTTCCTCAAAGTAATAATCTACTGACATCTTCTTCAAGCTACCAAGATCTCCCTCAATTGGTTAAGCTTTATCTACAAGGGACCAAGCTCAGATACCAATTGTTAAACAGTCCAAATAATTGAGAAGGGGGGTGAATCAGTTATTATAAAACATTTTTTTTACTTTAATTAATTTAGAAGAAACTTAAATCAATTAGATAATAATCTAACAAATATGAACATGAAAGCACATAACAACACCATGCACAATGAATAGCAAAATTTACATGGAAACTCAAGAAGGGGAAAAACATAGAGAATGCTAATTCTCAAATATAGAACATCAGTAAAGGTGACAATAGTAAAGGTTATTTTTACAAAGGATCATTTCCAAATTACTCACTATAGGTAAGCTCATTGCTTGTGGGTTCACTACCTAATTAATATAGAAACATCTGATTACAAAGTAGTCTCACTCACAAAAATGAACTAATGAAGTTGCATATACATATTCATGAAGTCAATTCTGATTAAGAGCACAATATCTATCTAGATCCAATCAAGAATCTTCTTCCCACCTTCCTTGCACAACCTCTACAATATAGATTACTTCTTTCTAACACTTTCCTTCATCTTCCTTCTTTGCATAATCCTTCACACCCCTTTATCTATTTGTACACACCATACTCCATATCTTGAACCAAAGAGATGTTCCATATATATATATACCCATAGACCAAAATAAGTTAGCCTAGAAAAACATGTCGGCTTGAAGAACAACCTTGAAAAATTCAATAAGCCTTGGCACAATAGTACTAGACCCAAAAGATAGGTCACACATGAAGATCTCCTTACCATGTTACCATGGGACCTGTAAAATAGGTCATACATAAGATAACAAACTTTGAATTACATGAAATATATTTTGAAGCCGATGGGAATGCCACGACCAAGACCAAATCTTGACTATCATCAATTTCAGTACCAACCGAAGATTCATAATTAGACATACCAAAACTTGTAACATGTTACATGAATGTCTGGATAGCATGGATACCCAGAATAAGCTTTGAGCACAACAACCAATATTGAAATATTATTCTTTGTTATTAAGTATTAACTGACTTCCATAAAAGTCCCAAAAATAAGTATTGTCATATCTGGATCAAGGATAGCATCCACACTATGCTACAACATAGCACTCAATAGGATAAAATATTTTTGTATATCATGTGGAACACAACCTTCTAGATCCCAAGTTTTCACATCAATGACAACAATGCTAAATCATCTCAACAACTTCTCAATAAGAAATGGTTTTTATTGTTTGAAATAAAGTTAGTTCTTATGCTAACTTAGTTCAAGTAGTCATATTCAATATCATATACAATCATTATTGGAGATTGAAGAAAAAATGCATAGTGAAAATTTTGATGGTGGGAGTGAAAAGGAACGCTATCCAAACTTCAACTAATGAATTATCATGATTAAAATATTTATTTGGTATTTGATACTAAATTTTTTATATTTTTGAGATCATCTTTTAGTTTTATTAGCTCCATAGAAGGAGCTATGGCAGAAAAGACTCCTTATAAACATGGTTTTGTGCCTAAAGCCATAGATCTTTATAATTTATATTTGGACACTTGGGAAATGTACCTGAATATGAATTTAGCCTATGATCATTTATGTGATTTTTTTAGGTATGACTATTTCATAGAATGGATAGTAAATAAGATAGAGTATTTGACATATGGTGAAGACTTCAATCTTGAAACTAGAAGATGGAAATTGATTCCAAATATTTATCTAGATGGAAATTATTCTACACACGCACACACTTTGCTTGGTTGCAATTAAAAGTGATCAACTTTATAATGTAAATAATTCAAGTAATGAAATCAACAAATATAACAAATAATGTAATTCATGAAATGTGTTACATAAATTGTTTGCAAGTAGATTCAACAACACATGACTTCTAGCCATACTACAACTAGTAAGAGATGATGAGTCATACAGAGAAACAACTCTACTACAATAGAAATAGTATCATTTTCATTGGACTAGTTCAACTTTCATAACACCTCTTAGTGTTCATTACATGTGATCTATAGACACATATCCATAACATAACTTATTAAATAGGAAGATAGATAGGTACATAACAAAAAAAAAATAGTTAAACAACTGTATGGCCAGACACAACACCATAATCATCAATGCCATGACCGAGAAATTGGATAGAGCCCAACAGGGGTCTCTGGTGGTTGATCTGGAGGAAACCAATGAAAGAAACCAGAAGGAGGATGTTGGCATCTCTAAGAGAACCAGGGCCAATATGAAGAGAAAGGTTCCTCCTACTTCACGAATGATTCAAACGTTTAAGAAGGGTGTTCTTGAGATGCTAAATTTGGAGGCAGAGACAGAGTCTATTCTGAAGACTCTGTGTTAATCATGGTTGGGTTTTTGTTGCCCTTTCTGGTGGCTTTTTGCATTTGACCTTCCTGGTCTTTGGAGGGTGGTTGCTTCTTGTACTATTTTTTACCTTTAGTGCAACTGGTTGTTTTTTGTTGGACTTTTCTTTCCTATCTTTTCTATTGTAAACTTTGTGGTTTCGGGTCCCTGTAAAACATGTTTTACCCTTTATCAAAAACAAAAAAATATAGTTATACATATTTTTAAATAATGTGACATGTATAGGATAAATAAACATTGTCGTACATCTGTATCTCTCAATCTTACAGTACTTTGTCACCAAAAGACTTCTTCACATGTTGACAAATTCATCTACAATGTCTTATAGAGAATTATATTATAAAATTCAACTTTCACCATACACCTTTAAAGCATCCCTAAATATTGAGATATATAAATATCACTACATTAAATAATTAGCCAATAGGTTATTTTACATGGGGAAACCCCACTGGTATTTCCCCCAATCTGACGCCGGCGAGAACCCCATGAATTGTGGTTTGCTTTTTCTGATTTGGCCGAATGTCACCATGACTGCCACACAATGTTAAGGAATAGTGATGAAACTTACTTATTTCGAGTCTTGCAAAAGCTATGTATTTCACAAGGTCACCGAGGTTCCAAGGGGAACAATTCAATGGAACGGTTAATAACCAGACTAGCTATGAAAGGATTTATCATTGTTGTGGTCCTCCTGCTGTGCGCGGACATCTAGGGCACTAGGAAAGGAATATTTCTTTTGAGGAAATCGGCAGCGGGAACTAGTAAAACTAATGTGTACAATCAATTAGAAACACATGATGAAGTGCAAGAGGAAACAGGTTGGAAGTTGGTTCATGGAGATGTTTTTTAGGGCTCCTTCCCATGCAAGGTTACTGTTTGTTTATGTCGGAACTGGAGTACAATTTTTTGGGATGACCCTTGTCACAATGATTTTCACAATGCTTGGTTTCCTTTCCCCATCAAATCGTGGAGTTCTCATGACGACTATGCTTCTTTTGTGGGTGTTCATGGGTTTGTTTGCTGGGTACTGCTCTTCTCATCTTTATAAGATGTTCAAAGGCACAGAATGGAGAAAGAATATGCTCAAGACAACCTTTTTGTTTCCAGGCATTGTATTTTGCATTTTCTTTGTACTGAGCACATTGATATGGGGGAAAAAATCATCTGGTGCAGTTCCTTTTGGTACCATGTTTTCTTTGGTTGCTCTCTGGTTTGGAATTTCTGTTCCCTTGGTCTTTGTGGGTAGTTACTTTGGGTACAAGAAACCTGCAATTGAGGATCCAGTGAAAACCAATAAAATTCCCCGTCAGATTCTAGAACAAGCTTGGTACATGTGGCCATTTTTCTCTATACTCATTGGAGGAATTTTCCCTTTTGGTTCTATTTTTATTGAACTATTCTTCATCTTAACTTCTATATGGCTGCATTAGTTCTACTACATCTTCAGGTTTCTGTTCCTTGTATTTGTGATTCTTGTTGTCACATGTGTGGAGATAACCATTGTCCTATGCTACTTCCAGATGTGTAGTGAAGATTATCACTGGTGGTGGAGATCTTATTTGACTGCAGGCTCTTCAGCTTTTTATTTGTTTCTATATGCCACATTCTATTTCTTCACCAAGCTGAAGATCACAAAGCTCGTTTATGGGATTTTGTATTTTGGTTACATGATGATCATTTCATATGTATTCTTTGTATTGATTGGTACAATAGGTTTCTATGCCTGCTTCTAGTTTGTGCGGATGATATACTAGTCAGTGAAGATTGACCGAAGCTTCTCATTTGGTGGTCGTTTTTCAAAAGGGCCTGAGAAGTTTTGGTTTAAGGAATTGCTATTTTCTCATTTATTTAGTTAAGAGTTGTGGCATGACATCATAGGTTGTGCTGGCAGCGAAGGCAATGCTAATCTTGTATGATGGTGTATTTACTATTTAGCTCTAACCTTCTTGAGACAATCCTACGTATAAGAAGTTTGAGGAGCTGGATTTTCAATGTAATACAATGTTTTGCATTGCTCTGAATGTTTGTTAAAACAAGGGAGCAGGAGAAAAAACACACATAAACAGAGACACAAAAAATATAACATAGAAATCTGCACCATGTGCTACAGCATTGCAACTCTATTTTGTTAGAATTGTGAAACAAGCACAAAACCACAAGCCACAGGATCAAACACAAACAAATACACCTTCCATGCAAGAGATCTACAAACAAATGTATGCAATTAACTTCAACAAGAAAAAGTTATAGTAGAGAGAAAACTTTCAAGAAGATATGAAAGCTACAGATATTCTCCCATTGATAATTACAATGAGATCAATCCTTATGAAAGGAGATCAAGAAACCCTAAAAAGGGAAACCCTAGTGTGCACACTTAATAATTAATAATTAATTAATTATTAATGTACCTAAGTTTAGCTTAAGTAACTAAAGTGATAAGTGACTTAATTAATTAACCAATATGATTAAATTAATTAAGTAAAACAACTTATTACTCTAACACCCCCCCTTAAGATGAACTTAGGAAGTAGCTAAAACACTAAGAAAAAGATGCATGAAAGCAAAGATGGGTCCCGGCAAACAAGGCCAAGTAAGGTACCCATGTACAAACAAAGATCTCTATAAAGAGGAGAAATAGAGAAAACCTCATGGGAAAAACTCTACTCCAAAAAGAGATCAAAGGTGATTGAAGGACTGAAAAGCCTCCAAATCAAGGAAATGTCCTGAAAAAGAAGAACATGTAGAACATCACAGAAGCATGAAGAAGCTGCAAACTCTATCAAAAGATGACTGCTACGGTGCCGAAGAACCTCCTCTAAAGATATGATGATCAGGATCAAGAAGACAACAATCAATAGTCTGAAGAACACTAATCAATTGAGAATGGAAGATTCCTTTGAAGGCTAAACCAAGGAAGCATTAACACCAATAGTAGAAACCCTCATAATGCTGAAAAGGGAGAGGCGTGACAGATACACTGAAACTGAATGCCAGAAAGTAGTGCATGAAGAGGAACCAAGAGCATCTGAAGGTGCAAACATGAAAGTACAAGCTGATAGAAAGGATGTGAAACCAAAAGTCACATACGCATGAGAAAGGTATGAAGGCAAACAAAGGCAAACATCAACCCCCATGGCACTTTATATCATAGTGCGAGTACAATAAGGCACAAAGTGATGTGCAAGAAACCCAATACTACACATACAATGCTGAGGCACTTTATGTTAGGTGTTTACAAAAGAGAAATACATGCAATGTGAGCCCATAATGTCTACAATGTCCAAATAGGACAACATGCTGAAAATAAAATTCTCTTACATAAAAAGAGGAAACTGGTAGCACCATGATGAAGTACACGAAAAAAAATGCAGTTTCAAAAAAAACGGCACCCAAAAATGTGTCCGGATGCAGAAGATATGGCTCGTCAAAGTCTCCAAAATGATAACTGAACAGCAACAGCACTGAGAAAATAGAATTCTGGAAAAAACCAGAAGTCAAAAATGTAAAATACCTGCACCACTGCGAAGAGCACGAAATTCCACCCCATTTCAAAAAAAATTACATGCAAAAAGCCCACCGTATGACCGAGATATGGCCTTTGGAATATTGGGTGCAAATTTGAAAAGCCCAACGGAGAGGGGCTGAGTGGGAAAAAAAGAAAACTCCGCCAAATTTAGGAAAAACACCTCCAGATCTGGAAGTCCGCCAAATTTAGTGTGCAGGAAAAAAACTCCTCCAGTTACAGTGCATTATTTTGCATGAAAAAGCAAAATAAAATTGCATGTTTTATTTTTAAAGAAAACAGCCAAAAAACTTATTACAAAAGATTGTTTTTAAAAGCAATAAAAAAAATGTACAATAATTTTTTTATTAATTTTTTTTTAAAAAAATGGAGAGGGGTGGGCGGAGCCTACACCCCTGCCACTGCCTCCCGCCGGTGGTATTAAGACCACCGCTAGTGCCTTTAAGCCGCTGCCGGCGGTCTTAATAGCCACCGCTGGTGGCAAGAACAGTGGGCGGAGGCCTGTGCAGGGACACCTGCGCAGGCCTGTGCAGGTACGGACCTGCGTAGGTACCTGCGCAGGGTACCCTGTACCCAAAAAATTATAAAGTAAACCTTTTATAAAAAACCATGCATGCCTTTTAAAAAGGCTTTAAAATAAATTTTAATATGATTTTTTTTTTTAAATGAAACGCAGGAATTATTATTATTTTTTTTGACGAATTTTTTAATACCTCGGTTCGCGTGCAGACAGCGGAACAGGGCCGTACAAGTAAAAAAAATTTGCTTCAAAAATCAATTGCTCAGATTTTGACAATTTTACAGTCGATCTTAGGGTTTTGGGCCACTGCGGACGCAATGGCGATGTCCGTTTGGGCTGGAAATGCTCCAAAAATTCAAGCACCCCCTGGATCTGACAAAAAAACCTTTTTCTTGTTGAAGATAATTGCACATTTGTTTTGCAGATCTCTTGCATGGAAGGTGTATTTGTTTGTGTTTGATCCTATGGCTCGTGGTTTTTGCTTGTTTCACAATTCCAACATATTTATCAATTTCATCAAACATTACATTTGATTCGAATACTTCAGCATTCAACATTTCTACCTCATGATTTTTTGATCATTCAACACTAACATAACCTATTACATGTGCTTCATTTATGGAGGTCTTAAGAACAATCTAGAACCTCCTAAGGAGATGGAACAAAAATATAAAATTATATTTTATGTTGCCCACAATCCGTGTGAAGCAAGCTAATGGTACGGTGGACAGACTGGGGAGTTGATAAAAAAAATACATTCAAATCTTGCTAAGATTTGCTTTCAATGATATCTTAAATGTTGCAGATATAATATGAATACAGAGTATTTGAAACATGACAGGTTAGGAAGAGGGTAGTTGAGATTACTTCCGACAATGTTGACACCTTTAATATTTATTAGTTGTTAAGTCTATTCAACTGTTGAATATAGTCTGTCGGATATTTTTTTTTCTAAATAGATTATATACTTGTTGGAACTAGTAAAAGTAATGTGTACCCATTAAGCTTGTGTAATGCCCATGGTTAAAGATTTTAAAACTTGCTGTAAAGTATATATATGTATATGTTGCATTGGTATTAAATAAATTCATCCATATCATCTGTGGAATATTATACTGCGAGCCACCATTAATCGACATTGATCAATATTAGGCTATAAAATTATTAAATTATAATATTATTATTTTTTAACTTTTCCAGCTGTCGAGTAATAATAAGGTTAGAGAGTTTAGCGATGTAAAAGAAGTATTAATATTGATGAGGGTAAAATTATTAATTTGTATTTATTAATATGAATAATTGTTATTCAAATTTGAATTAGTAATTATCGGTGTAATTGGATTGGACAAATAAAATAAATAATAAACATAATATCCTTATTAGTAACTACCAATAATGTATAATGTTAAATATAATTTTGATATTACTATTTATATCACTGTGATAACAATGGAAATAATATTATATTAAAAATTTAGTGTATAAAATAATGCTCCTATTATTAACATTTAATATTTAATTTAATATTACATTATCAATATTAAGAAGTAATCATGGATATTCATATATAAAATAATAATCATCTCAATAAAATATTAATGTAGATCATGAATGTTAATGTTATTTTTATAATAGAGGTTAACATAATAATAATAATAATAATAATAATAATAATGTTAAATGAAATATTATTAGTTATTTAAATAATGCTATATTTTTAAAGTATAAACATTGATGGAATATCTCTAATTATAATTTGGCCCAATGATAAATTAGTAATAGTGTTAGTAAGAGAGAAAGAGAGGAGGGAAAAGAAATAGAGAGGGAAGGATAGAGAGAGAGAGAGAGGAGGGTAAAGGGACGGAGGGAGGTAGAGAGGGAGAAGTGAGATAGAGATAGGGAGGGAGAGAGGTGGGATAGAAAGAAGTAGAGAAGGAAAGAGAGACCCAGAGAGAGTGAGAGAGAGAGGGGGAGGGAGGGAGAGGTTGAGGTATAGGGGAGATACAGAGAATTAGAGGGGAAAGGAGAGATAGGTAGAGAGGAATAAGTGAGAGAGGGAGAGAAGTAGAGAGGGAAGGAGAGAGTGAGGGAGAAATAGGTGGGATGGAGGGAGGGATAGGTAGAGAGGGATATGTGATATAGAGAGAAACAGAGACGGAAGAAGAGAGCAAGACAGAGAGAGAAGGGGTGAGGGAGGTGTTGGTGTGAATAAGTCTTGTACCTAGTTTATTCCTTTACTAGGGACTTAGGGGACTTAATTCACATGTTAAGTTTACTTAGGATATTAGTTGTCATATCTAGATAAGTATTAGTTGTCTTATCTAGAATTTCCACTTTCCTAGGTAGTTATGATTTAGTTGTCTCATGTGATAGGATTAAGACACTTGTCATGATCTTGTCTTATCCTATCTCTTATCCTTGACTTTATAAGCAAGGCATCTCTAGCATATTTGTTAATAGATGGCATATAGCATTGTATAGTATTGCATTGATCATATTGTATCATATTGCAATCCTTGTTTGGTGGAATAGCATCTTCCATTGTTGCTTCTCTCTATCTCTTGTGGAGGTTCTTTGGCATTGCAGATTGAAGATCTTGGGTTGCTAACTCCAACATGGTATCAGAGCTTTGAATCTGGCAAGCCCCTTCCATTTCTTTATTAGAGAGTTTCCATCAATTTCTATTGTCATTTTTTGAGTTCTTGTATCCTATATTGCATGCTTGCATTTTGGTGAGATCTGGTGATTGCAGCACTTTTGGCTATAGTGGCAGTATTTTAGGCTGTCCCATTGCGTCCAGAAGGCTCAAAAAAGTCAGATCTGACTTTTGTTTCACTTCATTTCGTCACCATTTGCAGCTTTGGCAAAAAAGGGTTTCGAGCTCAGATCTAGTGAACAACTTTTTACAGGTGCACTTTGAGCCAAAAATAAGTCGTCCATTGCGTCCGGGTGGCTGTTTCCAAGTTTTTTGATATATAATTTGCCTATATTCAGCAAAAGTTGTCTTCGGGGCAAAAAAATTTTAGCAGAGGCGGTCGTACGGCCCCCTTGCGCAGGTACGCGTGTCGTCAGAAATTTAAAAAAAAAAAAAAATTCAAAAAATCTTTATTTTCTGTCGGCATTTTTTATTAACAAAAAAAAAATTAAAAAAATATATATATATAAAAAAAAAATATTTTGTAAGGCCGACGGCCTTTGCTGGTGTGAAGCCCGCATAAGATCATGGAGCCTTACACAACGCGATAGCTTATACGCTAGCGCCGCCAACAAATTTTAACTTCACTCAAAGAATGGCGACATAATCGCCGCATTGCATCAAAACAACACCTCAGCGTAACCGCCACCGGACACCACGGGAGCCGCCAGCCGCTACCGTCGACCGCCGCCAGATCGCCTACCGCAGACCGCGAGCCGACCGCCGACAGCCCGGTAACCGCCACGGTAACCACTGCCGACCGCTCCGCGAACCGCCAGCCAGAGCCCGAGACCGCCAGCGGTTAACCTTAAACTGCCGATTTTTTTTTAGCGCCCAGCCCGTGGTCACATTGCCGACCGCCGGCCAGCCCCCGAGGGCTAATTTTTTGCTCCCAATTAGCCTTCAGAGTGCCTATTATAGGCATTTTTTTCTTTTTTGCATAACTTTTCGCCACGAAGTCGGATTTCAGCAAACAAGATATCGTCGAAAAGGTGGTTCGACGAACTTCGCAGTGGTGTAGGTTATTTTTCTAGATTCTATCATTTTTTGCCAGTTTTTTCAACTTGAAGGTACAAGAGCATTTATTGCTTGTTCTTGATGTAACTTTTGCCAACGAAGTCGAAATTTGGCAATTTTTTTTTTTTTTGAAATTGATCAGAAAATCACAAGGATTCTATTTGTAACCTCTGTTTTCAACTTTGCAAGCTCCTTTTTTCTGAAAAATTGTAAAAATCACCGTGTGTTATAAATGGTTGATTTGAGCTTGTCACTTGTAAAATTGCAAGAATTTGTTCATTGTAATTTGCTGGGGGGGTTGCAAAATCAGTTTTTTAATACATTCTGGGGGGGTGAAAGGCACAATTTAAGTGCCACATTGTCCTTTTATTTTGGTGAATCATGGCGGATCTAAGGCAAATTGAACCACTCACTCCACATAATTATCATACATGGAAGCTAAAAATGACTCAGTTGTTGCAATCTAAGGGTCTATGGGTAATGTTAGATGCAGAACAACCTGAATTTACAAGGGATTATGAAAAGTTTGTCCATAGATGTAAAATGGATGAAGCAAAAGGGCTCATTGGCTTACATGTTTCTGATAATCTGTTGTTTCATATTTCGGAGTGCAAGACACCTAAGAATGTTTGGGACAAACTTGAAGAATTGTATGGTAAAGTAAATCATTTCAGAACCTTGCAACTTCAAGCAGAACTTCAATCCCTCTCTCCAGATACGTTTCCTTCAATGCAAGATTTTCTTGCTCAATTCAAGATGGTTTTGTCACAGTTGAAAGGATGTGGACGTGATGTATCTAGTGATGAATGTATCTTCTTGATTCTGTCTAAGTTAAAGGGCCCTTATCAAGTGTTTTCTTCTACTTTCTATTCAACTATGGATGCAATAGGGAAAGATTACAAAATGCCTACATTTGAGTTGTTTTGTGAGCGTCTTACTAGGGAGGAGGCCAAGTTAATTCAGTTGGATGCCTTACCTAATTCTAAGAATCATGCTCTAATGGCTCAAACATCCAAGGGTAAAGGAAAGAACAAGAAGAAGCCCAAAGCAGAATCATCTTCTGGTAGTGAGAATCCCTCCAAACCGAAGCCGAAGAACAATCAGAAGTCCACTCAATCTCCTTCTTCTTCTACCTTTGGAGATTCTTCCTCCAAGTCCAAGAAAAAGAATGGAGATCCTTGTTCATTTTGTGGCAAAACTGGACATGATGCATCTCATTGCTTTAAGAGATTAGAGGCCTTGGAGGAAGCCATGAAGAAGCACAATATTTCAGTGGCTAAGCCTTCTTCAATGGGCAAAGGGCAAGCTCTTTCTGCACGAGCTATGCATTCACCTTCAGATAGTTGGATTCTTGATTCAGGTGCCTCACATCACATGACAAATTCACGAGATCTACTTGATTCCATAGTTCATACTTCTACTTCTCAGATTGCAGTTGGGAACTCTTCACAGATTCCAGTTTTGGGGACAGGTTCCGTTCAAATGCTAGATGGGTGCATTGAGGATGTTTTACTTGTTCCTGATATTTCAGCGAATCTTCTTTCCATATATCAGATTTGTCATTCTGGAGATGGGAAGTTAGTTGAGTTTTCTCCACAAAATGTGACTATTAGACAGTTGCAAGATCCTGAGAAGGTTGTCGCAACAGGAGTAGTTGATCATGAGAATCATTTGTATCGATTTGATGGATTTGAGTCTACATCAGGTTCATGTTTTGTTGCTCATGCTGATTCAATGAGCAAGCTTTGGCATGAGAGATTTGGACACTTGAATTATAGATATCTTCAGCAAATGAAAGTACATAACTTAGTGGTTGGTCTTCCTAAGATCACTTGCACAGATGGTGTTTGTCAAGGATGTGTTCTTGGCAAGCAACATCAAGATCCTTTTCCTAAAGGTCACGCTACACGTGCAACCACACCCCTTGAGTTGGTCCATAGCGATCTTATGTCCTTCCCAACTCCTTCTTTTTCAGGGGCCAAGTATGTGCTAACATTCATTGATGATTTTTCCCGCCGGACATGGGTCTACTTTCTGAAGCTCAAGAGTGAAGTCCTCACCAACTTCAAGACTTTCAAATTATTTGTGGAGAAGCAGTCAGGTTTTTCTCTTCGACAGATACGCACCGATAATGGGGGGGAGTATGTTAATCAGGCATTTCAGGATTTTTGCAGTGCGAATGGTATTCTTCATCAGCACACAGTTCCTTACACTCCTCAGCAGAATGGTGTGGCCGAGAGAAAGAACAGGACTCTCAGGGAAATGGCCAATTGTATGATTCAGTCTAGGTCCATGGCTCCCGCCTTTTGGGCCGAAGCTGTCAATTGTGCTAACTATATTCAGAATCGTATGCCCCACAAGGCAGTGCGAAATATGACCCCTGAGGAGGCTTGGTCTCATCGCAAGCCAAATGTATCCTTCTTCAGAGTATTCGGTAGTGAGGCTTGGGCATTCATTCCGAATGGTCGGCATAAATCCATGGAGAAGAAGAGTCAGCGTTACATCTTTGTTGGCTATTGTGAGGATGTGAAGGCATACAGATTATTTGATCCTAACACACGAGAGGTTCATTTCCTGACGTGATGTTCAATTTTCTGAGACCTTCACCCAGCTTGATCCTCCTTCGACTTCTTCTTCATCACAACCTACTCAGTCTTCTTCAATTGATTCTACTTTGCTACTTGAGGAAGATTTTGATGATGGTCTTGATGAACCTCCTCCTCACTCACCCACTAGGCCACGATGGGCTCGAGTTACTCTTGAGGAGGCTGGTCCTCTTGTTGGTGATCCCACATACCCTCGGCCAAGACTCGCTCTCGCACTTCCGGAATTAGTCTTTGAGTCATGCAGCTGGCGATCCCTCGGCTTCGCGATGCTCGTATTCCAGAGTGGGATAGTGCTATGGTCGATGAGTATTCTTCTTTGATGAAGAATCATACTTGGGATTCAGGCTCTTCCTAAGGGAAGAAAGTTGGTTCGGCAAGTGGGTGTATCGCACTAAGTATGCAAAGCAGATGAGAAACCACTGAAGGCCTCGCCTGTCGCAAAGGGTTTCAGTGAAGGGATTGACTATTCCGAGACCTTTGCTCCTGTTGCCAAGATGGATTCTATTCGCCTTGTCCTTGCTATAGCTGCATCACAGGGATGGTCAGTATATCAGATGGATGTGAAGAGTGCTTTCTTGCATGGGGATCTTCATGAGGAGATCTATATGGAGCAGCCACCAGGTTTTGTACAAGACTCTTCACTTGTTTGCAGGCTTCGACGTTCATTGTATGGTCTCAAACAAGCCCCTCGGGCTTGGTATGAGAAGATGGATAGTTTCTTGCTTGCTTCTGGTTACACTCGCTGCCATTCCGATCCCACAGTTTATACACAGAGACATGGAGAGGATCTACTTATACTTGTGCTCTACGTGGATGATTTGATTCTCACAGGAAATTCTACTTCCATGATTCAGAGTACACAGTGAGCATTGATGGAGCGGTTTGATATGACCGACCTTGGTCTTTTGCATTACTTCCTTGGTCTTCAGATTCATCAGACTTCTGAGGGGATCTTCGTTGTCCAACAGAAGTATGCTCTTGATTTGCTTCAGAGATTTGGCATGGCTGATTGCAAGCCTACCCCTACTCCATTCCAGTCAGGTGTTGTACTGTCTTCCAATTGCACTACTCCTACAGTTGATCCTACCTTGTATCGGCAGTTGGTTGGCAGTCTTTTGTACTTGACACATAGCCGTCCAGATATTTCCTTTGCGGTTGGACTTGTCTCTCGCTTCTCACAGGAGCCTCATGAGAGTCATTGGAAAGCCGCCAAGCGTATCTTGAGATACATTCAGGGCACTACTCATTTTGGCATTCACTACACTTCAGGTGCATCTCAGATTGTGGGCTTCACTGACTCAGATTGGGCTGGTGATGTCAATGATCGGAAGTCTACTTCTGGCTTTGTCTTTTGCCTTGGTTCTGGTCCGATTGCATGGTCATGCAAGAAGCAGACTGCTATTGCATTATCATCGACAGAGGCTGAGTATCAAGGTGCTGTGTTGGCTAGTCAGGAGGTTTTGTGGCTTCGTCAGTTGATGACTGAGTTCGGATTCCCTTCCACTCAGCCCACTACTCTTTGGTGTGACAATCAGAGTGCCATTCATATTTCACGCAACCCAGTGGAGCATCGCGGACTAAGCATATTGAGATCCACATGCACTTCATTAGGCAGCTCATCCAGGATGGTGTTCTCAGCTTGGAGTATTTGCCTACAGATCACAGGTTGCAGACATCTTCACGAACCTTTGGCACCGCTATCTTCAATCATGTCGATGCTTGAGGTGAAGGAAGTTGTCCTTGGGGGGTCTTGAGGAGTCCTCCTTCCTTCATTAGTTTCTTTGTTTCTTTTTCTCTTTTGGAGAGGAGTTTTCTCCCATAGGGTTTTTCTCCTTTTCTCCGCTTGTGAGAGTTTTTTGTTTTGTACATGGGTACCTCATCAGGCCTAGTTGTCGGGACCCATCTTTTGCATTATGCATTAGTTTGTACCTCCCTAAGTTGCACTTAAGGGGGGGTGTTGGTGTGAATAAGTCTTGTACCTAGTTTATTCCTTTACTAGGGACTTAGGGGACTTAATTCACATGTTAAGTTTACTTAGGATATTAGTTGTCATATCTAGATAAGTATTAGTTGTCTTATCTAGAATTTCCACTTTCCTAGGTAGTTATGATTTAGTTGTCTCATGTGATAGGATTAAGACACTTGTCATGATCTTGTCTTATCCTATCTCTCATCCTTGCCTTTATAAGCAAGGCATCTCTAGCATATTTGTTAATAGATGGCATATAGCATTGTATAGTATTGCATTGATCATATTATATCATATTGCAATCCTTGTTTGGTGGAATATCATCTTCCATTGTTGCTTCTCTCTATCTCTTGTGGAGGTTCTTTGGCGTTGCAGATTGAAGATCTTGGGTTGTTAACTCCAACAGGAGGGAGGGAGAGGTAGAGAGGGATAGGTGAGATAGATCACTGTTTTTTTCACACCGTCCACTGCGATAGATAATGTGGGCTCAACCTATCGACATAAGTATTGCACCTCATTGAGGTGCAAGTGCTAGTAATAGTCATTCTCCAACTATATAATCAAACAATATATCTCTCCATTTATTAATATTTACAAAATTATTTTACCCACTCTAATATTATATATTTTTCAAAGATATTATTTTCATCCCATATATTAAAATAATAAATTTCTTTTCTTTTCACGCCCATTTCCTCCACTTCCATGATAACTTCTAGAGATATCTAAACTATGTCAACTCAATAAATCAAAGTGAAAAGATTTGTATCTAAATTAAAAAAATAAAATACTGTTATATTTCATGAATTTATAAGAACAAAATCTGCCATAGATAAACGTGGGTGACTTCTCGGAAAAAGTTGTGGTTAAACCTTAAAAGCTGTGTATTTTTCTTTTTGGTGAGGAATAACATTGACACTTTATTTTCCTTATTATTGTGCGAGTACAGTAAAATCATCCGTTCAACGTAAGCCTAAATCGAAGGTCAATTTAAACGAGCCTGTACAGATTGACCGCACAAGGATGACTAATCGTTATAATTCTTCCACCACTCGCAATGCTTATCCTTATCAAGAATAAAATCGCTTTCTCGAAAGACGTCACTGATGTTTTCCTTTAAGAATACAGGAATGATGTAGCTGTAAATTGTGGATAACATGTTATCCCTTGAGAATATTTTGAACAGTTCTCGGTTCTTTTATTTTCTTTCTTCAAAAACTCTATAAATTGATTAAACAATCTTCAACATACACAACTCAAACGTATTCTTATGTTTTTACAGGTTTTTGTTCAATATGATTTGCTTTGTCAAATGTTGAAAGAGTGTTGTTTTCTACTCCCCTCAAAGGCTTCCTAGATCTTAGAAGAGAAGTGAAATCTTTGCTTTTCTCAGGATTTGGGAAAACCCTGAGGGGAGGAGAAAGCTGCTTTCTCTGATATATCTCTACTTCATCAATGGTATTCTCTGCTCCTTAAAAATGCTAAAGCTCTAAGAAAATATTATGACACTTCTTATAAAAGCGTACGAGTACTTGAATTGACTGTTATTTGATTTTACAGAATAGATAGCTATGGAATGAAAGTGGATAGTGGGACATATTATTTTTAATAGGCGGCTTTCTGTCGGTTCTCGAGAAGTGCATGATACAATTCTTCATCATGTTTGCATACTTATTGATAAGAAATATTTGTATTTGGGGCTATATTTAGTAGGACACCAGGAAATGTATTTCGTCATAACCGAAATACTAAAATATTATCACCAATTGTAAATTTAGAAAGTTAGAGAACAGTTTGCACTTTGTTTGCTTTCATGGGGTGTACTTATTGTGAATGAAATACTGGGCTAATAGGGTATCTACTGTTTGTTACCCTGGTGATATTACAAACATTCTTAGATGCATAGGAAAAGACGTAAGCAATAGATAAGAAAATTAATATAAAATAAGTTGATTCTTTTATAGAGTTCGCCAATTAATTTGGATATAAATTAATTCACAATATGTTAACAAGAGAATTGAAAAGGTTATATTGTACATTTGTAACCATGGTGTCTTAAATAGTTGCTAAATTGTATGGGTTGAGAACTATCCTAATTGTACAGGTTTCGTTGTATTGTGTGCTGTTGTACTTGGTCTTATTCTTATGGGTTTATTTGTATTTTGTGTTTTGTTGTTTTTGTTTTTTTATTTTTATCTTTTTCATTTTGAAATTTCAGATTTGTAAAAATCCTTTTAATGATTCAGTCATATTATTAATTAAAATATTAAAGTAATATTATTTTAAATGTTGGGCAGTTGAATAGTTATATTTTGGAAAGATATTATAAAAGTAATATTGTTATGTATAGATAATCATTTTCAACACCATTATATTATTAGTTGATATTACTGATTTGTTGATTTGACATTTTTCCATATTTTATTATCTATTTTTCAACATAATGTTAAAACGTGTAATATTTCCAATCTTATAAATTAAAAATACAGTTATGTAGGTTAGAAAGCATAGTGAAATTTAGGATGTAGTTGAATATTACAAAGAAGGTCACAAAAGATTGAACATTTTTTTTAATTAAAATTGTTGTATTCTTCAAAAATGTGTGGCATTTAATAAAGATCCCTCAAAAATTATAAATCCTTGTGCATAATTGTTGTTTCTATTATGAATATTTTTTACAAATCTTTTCATGAAGGTCTTTTGAGGACTTTAGAGGTTGTTGCAAATTTATATGATTTTGATTAAAAAATTAATTATATTCAATGACTATTCACACGTCTTTGTGGATGTTCATCACTTACATAATTTCTCTAACTTTTGTTCAAAATTTCTGGGTAGTGCAAGCATTTTTGTAATTGAGAGTCAATCATTGGTTATTTTCTCTAATTGCTAAAATGGATGTATTCTAATATTAAATGCATTATTTTCCTACAAAGTTGGGAATGATAAATGTATTCTCTTCCAGATAAGACTCATAGTTGCCTTCTTTAGATTTGATATGCAAAAATAAAGTCTAATTTTATGTTTATGCATGTTTATTTTCTCTACCAACATTGATCCCTAGCCACTATTGTGCGTACAACTAGGATTTTTCAATATTTAGGGTAATCTTTATAGAAAATATCATTGATATTTACAGGACCTAGTCAAACAGTTCACACAAAAAATAATGCATTCATACAATGGTAAAATATGAGTCGCAATTATGCTTTTGTGTGGATTATTCCAATGTTAACTTGAATATTTGAAGGTGGTGTATAATTATCTTTTTGGGTTTTCCAATGAGAAAGAGAATTTTTTTTCTTCAAATTAAACATCAATTAGTAGATAGGTTGTTAGATTTATTCAAGCTAGGATAAGGGTTTTTAAATTCAAAGTTGTCAAGAACCCTTTCTTTTTTTAATGTTTAGTTTTATTATGTTATGAAACAATTATGGTTTCATGACCATCCATTCTAATCTTGAAAGGGATTTTGGAGACATTGAAGTGAAATTTAGTGGTTAGAGCATAAATTAAATCAAAGAAAAGGCTAGAGGAAACAAATCATAAAGGAATTTTCACATATTCAGCTAGCTCCTTCTTTCCAGATGGTATATTATTTGACAAATACATCCACATTTATTTTATGACTTGGTGTAAGGGGTCTTGGATGTTTTCTAACAATCATTGAACAAGCATATAAGTTCACACATTTTAGATAAGTTTGAACCTCATGCAAATGAAACTTAAAATGGATGCCTTTCTAGATAGTTCAATATTTTTTCAATCTTAAAATTTATGCAAGGATCATGTGATAACTTGATGTAGAAATTTAGATGTCCTTTACCATGATATATTATTGAATAATTCATGATATTTAAATTTAGAACTTTGGGGAGGTCAAATCTCAGAACCTTTGAATTTATCCTTGGACCTACACATTAATGAGTTATATGAGGTAGAACGATGGATATGTACTTGGTCAATAGAATTTTTCCAAATAGAATCTTCTAAATTACCTATGATTTTGTTCTGTTAGCAAGTTTTGTTTCTCTATATTAATTTTCCATTATGAAACTTGAGAGGTGGTGTTGGAATTTAACATTTAAATTTTATAACAAATTGACATTAGTGACTTATTTATTAATGTTGAATATACAATAAAAATTAGAGGGGGTGAATTGGTTGTACATTAAAAATTCAAAACCCTCATTAACATTCAGATCTAGATTCATTCATTAAACCCTTCAATATTTTATGATGAATTAGCATGAAAATAAAATCACAAAAACTTAAACAACTCAACACCATACATAAGAAAACACTAGATTATCATGGAAAACCCAAGAAGGAAAAAACCTTTGTGAGGATTAACTCACAATATAGGTAAATATCAATATTAAATTCAATAGGGCTCACTGTTGGAGGGCTCACTACCCAAAGAAGAAAGGCACACTTCCCAAAGAAGAAAGGATCACTATCAAAAGGCTCACTACCAAAATATAAAATAGGATAGAGAAGGAATGTTACATAGAGAAAATCATCTTAATGCAACAAAGAATCCACCACAATGACATCAACACCTTTGCATTCTAATTGAAGAATCATAGCGACCTCCTGCTCAGTGCATCTAGTAAACTAACTCAATTTTTCACTCTACAACTCCTCACTTTGGAGGGTAAAATGAAGAAGTTGTGTCCACGAAGAGGGGAAGTTTCAGCCAAAATAAAAAACTTTGTAGGGAATGCATATGTGTTTTTTAAAAATGCATATGCACTTTGGATCAAGTACCCAAGCCTAAATCCAAATGTGTATGCATTTAGATTTGGGTACACACCAACAAATGCATACACATTATTGAAAGCTATTTAAATAAATGACTCATTTTCAAATTTCACTATGAGTTTGGCCAACCAAGAGTGACAAATAATTTCATGTATGTATTGTTATAGGGCGACTTCAACCAAATTTTTATTGCCACCTCCTCCTATCGACACAGCCAACCTCAACAACTTCTAGGTTGGTCGAATTCTACACTTTTTTGTCTTTATATCTTGCATTTTTATTTTGTAATTGTTATTTTTTTTATTTTTATTTTTGTAATTAGGTTAAATATTTTATAGATTTTAAATTGTAGTTATAAATTGTAAATTGAAAACCATAAAATATATGCCTAAATTAACTAGAATTTAACCTAAATTGGACATAAAACTTATAAATAAAATCCCTAAATCATAGGTTCCAAAGAACATAGACCTAAAAACTAAAACCCTTAACCCTAGGACCTAAACCCTAAAACCTAAACCTAAAAACCTAAACCCTAAAACCTAAACCTAAAAACCTAAACCCTAAAACCTTAAACAAAAAAACCTAAACCTAAATCCTAAAGAGGGTAAACTACAAAACCTAGGAATCTTCCATGTATCCAACACTATACACTAGCTAGTATCCTTAATCTCAAGGCCAACTAGGCCTTTGCACACTGGTTAGTATGATATTAGTACATAATCCTTAATCAATAGAATGACAACAAAATTAAAATATATAACATACCTATAAAATTATATTAATTTCTCAATATAACAATGCAAAACTATTTCATATTCTTCATCTTTTTTTTTTAACACTTATAAATTACCTTAGTTCAAAATCATAGTAGCAATCTTTCTTTGTGTTTTTACTAGTTGTTATATTATTATAAAACTCTACAACACATTGACAACCACATTCATAAACTTGGTTGATTACATATCCTTTGGTTCCATGTAGGTTAAAACCCACTTAGTACCTATAATTAAATAGGCATATAATTAATAATTATCACAATTCTTTTAAATACATGTCACATAAAATTATTGAACTTGAGTTATCGAAATAGATGTATATAGTATTTGTTAAAATTGTTATTAATGTTCATGATTTTTTCTACCTTAGATAGAACCACACCCATGTCCTAGTCGCTAAATAGGTTGCCCATCTAGTCTAGTTTGACTACTGTGACCTTGTTTGTGACTAATGTTACCTCCCAAAATGTGCTTTCCTCTTTTGTACATGTTCATTGAAAAGTAAAAGGAGGCCTACTATAAATAGAAGTAATACTATTAACTTCCTTGATAATAGTTAATCCTTACTTTCAATATGCAAAGATAGAAAATATGCCAAGAAAACATGAAAAGTGCTTAATCACTTAATGTTACATCTAAAATTGAGACTAAGACTTTAATGCTACATGAATTCAAGTTTTTTATGATTTATTTAAGATAGTAATCAATGATCAGGTAATTAATCTAGAATGATTCCCTTAAATAGATGTTCTAGACACATGTATCATCACGATTTATAAATATGTCTATCAAAGATATAATAATAAAACTTGAGAAAATTTTGAAATAGCCATGATTATCTTCTCAAATTAGTCAGGAAATATAGGATAGTTAAGAAAAAAAGCTATAAATTTAGTTAGAAAATAAACCAAAATATCACCTTCCCAAAATCACACAATCATGAAATGCCAACAATAAATTATGATCAGGTGCCTGTAAAACGTGTTTTTTCCTTTTCAAAAACAATAAATTATGATCAAGTAGCTCATTAAATTACACTTAATGCATTTATAATTTTTCCACTTGTCAAATCAATGAAGTAGGACCTTGATACTATTATTTAAATATTTTAAATTAGTCCATTGTGTTCAAATAAAAATTTAAGATAGAGTGAGAATTTAGTCAAGGGTGCACATGAATTCAATTATTTTTGAGCTACAGAGGACTCATTCACCTTCATTGGTGAATGGGTCCTTTTAGGGTTTCATAAAACTAATTTTAGGGTCATGTTCCTTGATGTATGCACTCTAGTATTCCTTGTTATCAAGTTTTGGAACTCTGCGATTTTGTAGAGCTCTTTTTGTGATCTTGCACTTTGAATGACAACTTTTGCAACTTTGGAACTTTTACAAATTTTGTCTAAATATTGTTGAACTTTATTTTCTACCTTTAAATTTGCAATCACATAATCAAGGGTAGAAAAACTTGTTGTTTGTTAGTGAATGGGAGTTTTACTGATAGGTAATCAAACCAAATGATGAAATAAAGGAATGAAGCATGAATATGACATAATGTAAATGATATCACCTTGGATGATGTCTTGTGAAACAAATCTATAAAATAACATGTAGTGGCCACATTGAATGCAGATCTAGGATCCTTGAATATGATTTGAACAATGGTTGCAAGTACATCTCCAATTCTACATCCACTTCTTTAGCTCAAGAACATCAATGCATGCTTCAAACCCTTGACATGATGATATGATCTTTAATTGCTGCAATATACTCCTAAAATCTACCTTGAAATTCCTCTAAAATGATCTAATCCTTGATCACTTGAATGCTTAAATGCTTAGAATGAATTGCTAGCTCTTTTAAGGAGAAACAATGTTCATTAACCCCTTATTTATACTAAATTAGGAGATTAATCCCAAAATTCAAAGAAATAAGGCTGACACTAGATTTGGGAAGAGGCATTATTAAATTCCCACCAGAATGAAACTCAAAAAGGGGGGTCACATTAAGGGAGGACTCATTAACCATCTTGGGTGAATGGGTCCTGGCTCAATTTACTAGGACCTAACCCTCGAGGATTGAAAGAGGGGTAAAAACCTATTCCAGATCAACTAAAAAAAGGGGGGTCCTATTAAGAGAGGACCCATTTGCCATCTAGGGTGAATGGGTCCTGGAAAACTTTACCAGGACCAAACTTTTCCCAATGAAATATATTTTTAATTAAATTATAAGTGTCAGGATAGACCTTCCAAAGGTGTAAAAATTAAGGCCTAAATTTGAATTAAAATGGGCTAATTACTCCAATTACCATCAATTAATGAAAGATAAATATGAAAGTGCTTTATAACACTTTACACCACTTGAAAAAGGTACACATTATGTACATTTTATTCAGAAGGGGTCCCATTAGGCTTAATTAAACAAATTCATCCTAGAAAAGTGTGAAAGTGTGTTACAACAGTTTACAACACATTTGTAAAGGATCAATTAAGGCATGTTTTAGTTAAATAAAGGTCCTAGAATAGTGTGAATGTGTACAACACATTACAACACAACTCCTAGACATGATTAGTTAAATTTTAATGTCAATTATCAAACCAAGTAAGGAAAAAGGCTACATTTTTTGTTACTACAATAGGTAAGAAGGAGAAATATTTCAATTTTGGAAAGATATCATTAGAAAAAAAATCAGCAATGGTGATGGGTATCCAGGAAAAAGAAGGCAAGTGACTAAGCTTTGTGGAAAAATAGAAGAAAAGTTTAGTAAAAGGCTTTGAATTTGAGGTAAATTAATATTATGTTTAAAAATATGCTTGATTTATCAGCAATTCTATTCAAAAAGTTTAAATTATTCTTTTACAATGTCAATTTCAATAGAAATAGTGATAAAATAATATATTTTGGAAAATGTATTCGGCTTAAGTGTATAGTCATTTATGTAAGATCAAAAATATTTTAGGATACCAGGGTCTATCAATCACCCTTGCATGTTTATTTCTTTTGCATTTTTCACCCTTTCAATATGCTAGCCAAGCAAGGCCAAGATGTGTGAGTCATATGGTGGAAGACTGGAATCACTGAGAAGGGGGGTGAATTAGTGATTCATGTAAGTGAATTTTTTTTAACAAATTCAAGGATTTAATTAACTTTTGAACCAAAAGACCAAATGACAGTTTATAGAATAGATTTGGCTTTTCCATGAATACTATAGTGTTTGCATTAACCATGGATGAAACATATAGACATAACATCAACATTAGTTGAACTTAAGATGTCTTACACTTTCATATGTAACAGAGCCCACATTAATAACAAAACATTTTATGCATGATATTTTGACATAAACATTGGTAGAAATGAAAGATTGATAATTAACAACCATTCAATGCATTTGATGACACATTGAGATCAGAAAGATAAGAAAAACACAGTTAAAATCAACACATAACACAGTATATGTCTTGAGTGGAAAACCCTCTTTGGGAATAAAAACCACTCAAAAAATATTTCTCTTTACTCACTTAGAGCACCAACTCTACAAATTTCATGAGCACCAACTCCACAAAATTTAGGAGCACCAACTCCACAAAGTTCATAAGCACCAACTTCATAAAATGCAAGAGCACCAACTCCTTTACAATGCATAATAGTTATAGTACTCTATCAATACCCTAGAAGTGCAATTTGCAGTCCTAGTGTCTCAATAGAAGACTATAAATATTTCTAATAAGCACATTGAAGAATGTTGTATGAGAATGACAACATCTTCCTTAAAATACAATAATCTAAGAATCACTGTCATAAATATTTTAAATGCAATATAACTTTTGTACAATATATCTGAATTCTCATATTCTTCTTCTAGGTAACCCAGAAAAATGTATGAAGGTTATATTTTAAAGACATTGTGTGTAATAGCCTATGTATGCAATTTCAATAACTATAAACCAACTTGAGTTAGGGTTACAAATGAGAAACCCTAAAGAGTATTTAAAAAAAAATCTTTAACCAGTTTAAGTAGAGAAAAAGAGAGTATTTTTGTTATAGCCTAAGAAGAATCATCTAAAAACCCTAAAGGGTTTTTTAATCATAACCAACAAAAATTTAAGCCCTTATCAATCAAATTTAAAAACCAAATATTTATTTGAAAAAACCCATACAGATTTGAGTGAGCATAAAAATAGTTTCATGCCTTTCAACAAGATAATCCATTTATCATTCTTAACAACTTCCTTAACAAATTGTGTCAAGGCCCGTAAGCATCAAAATAATATTTTGCATTACCTGATTATGGTGGAAGAAAAATGAACAAACACCATAAAGATCTATTGAGAAGTTTCATAACTACCTAGCTGAAAGACGACAACAATTCTTTTTTGTCCAACTGAAGTCCACAATCGAGCTTTCAAATCAACATCTATGCAGATCTTTCAAATGCTCAGAATTCCAAAACAACAAAGGCTTCTAATAGTTTATTAGTAGCAATGTGCAATGAAACATTCAACAGCAAGAATATGGTGGCTAGGGTTTCGAACCCTACTCATAACATAATGAAAATGCTTTTACCAAATAACATAATTGCCTTAGACAAACCAAGAACTTTCTAGATTCAGCAATGATGGATAAAATTTTGAAATCCATTGCCATACAATAATATCTTAGAATATGTCAGGTATATATTTTCAATAGCAAAAATGATAGTGTGAATATCCAGTACCAAATATATCACTAAAAATGGTGACAACAATAACAATGTTAATTATCAAACCCAATGAATGATAGTTGTCGGTACCACAAGTTTCCAAAGACCCAAGATACATATACTACATGTGCTACCAACTAAGCTTTGACACAAATAATAGCAAGTCACATGTATAATGTAATTATCGTTTAACATCAAACTTAAACTTGATACCACATTCAAATGATAAAATTGATCCAAACAATATCAATCAAAACAATATCGATGACCTTGTGACTACCATGTGACTTTTTAATAAAATCATCTTCCTTTGATAATAAGAATTGCAATGAGACCCGATTGTATATTCATTCCATATGCCATGTTAATCAACAATGAACCAAGATTCTTATAATCATATCAAATGCCGATTACCTTAGCAAATCCATGTAAATCAACCAATTTCTCATAAACATTGACACAATTATATTGTCAAGTCAATATGCCATGATGCTATGTAATAGAAATTCCACAAAGGAAATGTGAATAATCAATCACATTAAAATGTAAGAAGGAAAACTTGTTGATGTGTTTTTTATGCACTTTTCAACACATGCAGTGCGTAGGTGCACTACCTCTCTTGAAAGACAATCTTCCACAATCGAGTTGCAGAACACTATCCCAAGGTCTCTCAGGTGTCAGGTCATGACAGTGCTTAGATACCTTAGTAGTTTGATGTGATTTGCTAGAATCACAAGGCAGTCTTACAGAAAATACAAAGTGTGGACATAAATTATGAAGTTGGATCTTCAAATGGAATCCCTAGGATGGAAGGTTGTTATGCATCGGCTGTAGGTTCAAACAACAATCTTGGACTCCATTTAGTTGTTGGATTTGGCTTTACAATGTGCAATGAACCTTGGTATTGTTCAGTTGCTAACAAAAAAGAAAAGGGTGAAGGAGGAGAAAAGTTCCTAAGTCTAAAGCTTGCAATGAATAGTGACAATGGAGTCCCTACAATGGACAATCCCTCAAAACAATATCCCACTTAACCAGGAATTTCACAGTATCATGGAAATTGTGCTATCTTCTAAGGGTTGTAGATATTTCATCCTTCATCCACCACATACATGCATGGATTAAAGATAAATGTTTGGGGCAGCTTCAAATCAAGTCCAGGATAACTTTGCACAGCTATCTACCTTTAGCAAACAGCAAAAAGTATGGACTAAGGGATCATCAACAAAGCAAGAATTTTCACAATCAGCCAACAGCATTTCTAAGATCTACCCAAATAACATGAACAACTAACTAAACAGCAAAGAGATCTAAAATAAACATGTGAAATTGGAGAATGAATCAAATGACAAGAGAGAAATCAAGGAAATACACCAAGTCAATGATATTTCTTATAAATTTCTACACCATGCCTTTACAACAACTCAACTCTCTCTTTGCAAATGAGAGGAGTGCCCTATTTATAGTTTCCAAAAAGTTAAATGAGTGGCCAAGATTCATTCTCATTATGTGGCCAAGATTCATTACAAAATAGGGTTTCACCTACCCCTAAATAGATTTACAATTTTAAAAACATTTCTTGTCTCTTCCCTATTTCATCACCTAGTGGATGACACTATTGCTCTTTCGTCCTGTAGCTAATTGATGTCCTCTTGGCTGTAGCTACTCTTCAGGGAGGTCTTCTTCCTTGGCTGGGTTGTCTTCTTGTTCCTCGGAGGCTGCATGTTCAATGTACTTGAGGATGACGACCTAGAGCTTATCTACCTCGAGGATCTCACATCTTAATGCTTGGTAACTCCATTCTTTGGCGTTCTCTTCCAACTGCTTCCAATCCTCATCATACTTCAAGCCTTGGTCTTTGAAAAGCTCTGATCGATCGAAGGCATGGGCAGCATAACTCAGAAACTCTATTGTTATTTCTCCGGTTGTCCCGTCCTTCATCTTTTCCTCAAAATATGACTTGACCTTCTCGGCATCCATTTGCACCGTGGGCATATCATAGCCCGCCATCAGCTTAAGATACTTGGTGCATTCCGCCCGGATTTCCTTAATCCACTTAATGTCCGGATCCACTCTGCCCTAGATTTGCTCCAACCTGTCCTTCTGGTTGATGAGATCTCTGTGCCACACGTCCACCAGCCAATGATCTTCTTTCTTCAGCCCTAGCTTTTCTTCCCATGCGTTCTCTGGCATCTGAAGAATGGCTTCATCCCTCGGGAAGGTGGAGTCGTAGATTGCAGGGAAATTGGTGCAGAGATTCTTTGTGCTTTCCAGGGACTGGATCAGGTCCAGAAACTTGTTGGCTATCTGCATAGCCAAGCTAATTCCCATGTTTTCGATGATTACAACCTATCGGAACCAATCCTCAGTGGTCTTCTCCAAGTTCTTCCTTCTTTCAAGTTTATCTATCTGTTCTTTGGAGAGCAGCTGCAGTGCGGCTGTACAGGTGGTGGGCATGTCGTCTATTGAGGACCATTGCTGAATGTAGTCGGTTAGGGCAGCAACTTGCGCCTTGAGCTCATCCTTGGTGACCTTGTCCTGCTTGATCAGATGTACCACTATGGCCACCGATTCTTCCAGATGCTCAACCTTCTCCTCCCTAGTTGCTGTCCCTAGGTCAATGGTGGAGATATTATAGCTAACGCCTTCCTGGCCAACTGTAGGCGTGGCAACTTGCGCTACTCAGGAGCCGGAAGCATCCATCGTTATCTTGGAATGGACCTTAGGCTTCTTATCCTTCTTTGTTGTGGTCAGGGATCGAGCCAAGATGGCTTCCAATCTTGCCCTCGGGTCCTTTAGAACAGGAGTAGTCTTTCCAAGTTGTTTCTCCAACCAGTCGTGCATGGCAGATTTGTCCTTGGGTGCATCATGGCTGCCCTCACCCTTTTCAGTTATAGGCAAGACTTCTACCTCCTTTTTCTTTTGGGGCTCTTCCTTCTCCGTGGTAGCTTCCTCCTCCTCTTCGTCAGAGTCGCGATAAAACACGAAGCACTTAACGGGAAGCCTGGTGGACAATATCTGGGTGGGGCTGTCTCCCTTCACTGTCTCCTCTTCCTTCTTCTCTTCCACAGCCTCGGCCTCGGGGATCTTGACAACATGAGTTTCGACCTCGGTGATATCTTTCATCTGCTGCTCTTCTGGCGGCTCCCCTTCTTCATCATGTGGTGACTCCTCATCCTCCTCCCCAATGCTCTTTAACTGCTGCACCAACTCCTCCTCAAGGTCCTCATCAAATGTTTGGATAACCACCTTGACACCCGAGCCATCTTCTTCATTTCCGCTCTCAGAAGAGCCTGTCTCTTCTTCCTCATAAGCCACCTTGTCGATGGTCTTGTGTTCGTACTCGGGGTGCTCGTAATAATCATCAGCCTCCTCCTCTATGGGCTTTGAAGCTTCCCGTTCTTGCTCCTCCAACTTCTGCGAGATTTGCATTGTAGCCTCCATGGCTGGCGGCCCTATTGGCGGTTGTGAAGGCTGAGCCATCGCGAGGACTTGGGCAAGGGCCGCTTGGAGAGCTAGATTCATCAGTATTTGTGAGAGCTCAGGGGGAAGGTTCTGCATATGTCTAGTGAGGGCCTCAGGCATGGCGGCGACGGGAATGGGCGATGTAATTGTAGCCAGAGGGAGGGATGTAATAGGTGACATGGCAGCAGAAGAGGAAGGGGAAGTGGTCATGCCAGAAGAGGAGTCAATAACGATCACTGACCTGGCTGTGGGCGAAGGGGCAAGATGGACAGAGATGTCCACTGCCGGCGGAGATGAGGCGACCATAACCTGAGAAGCGGGTGGTGCGCCAGGAGGGGCAGGGAGAAGCAAGGTAGGTTGCACTTCTGTTGTTGTCACTGTTTGCTTGAGCCTCTTGGGGGATGAGCCTCCTGTGTCCTTCTTCGCTTTCTCCTTGGGGTCCACAGATTGTGCCGTCTGTGTTCCTTTTCTCTTTTGAGACCTGGTGATGGGGGGAGACTTGGAAGTCTCACCAACTGATGTGGTGGCAGCAACATCCTCTGTGGCGCTTGGCTCACTCTTGAGCGCCTCATATGTTAGGACCACCCCTTGTTGCTTCAGTTGCGCCACCCGCCCATCGACCCACTCCTTAGTACGAGTTATGATTGGCCAGGTGATAGTGTCTAGGTCGTCGACCTCTTGCTCGTCCTAGTCTATGGAGGGGATTGCCAGGTTGGCAACTACCGAGTACCTTGGATGCATAAGGGTGGACTCATCTTCCTCGAGTTGGTCCGGTACCTGGAATAGTTGCACCCTCCTCAGGAACTATACGGTCATGTGCATGTAGTGCCTCATGCGGACCTCCTTGTCATCTTGGCAGTCTGCCCAGAAGTCCTCGACGTGGTATTGGTGAGCATATGTTGGCCCTAGCGCCTTCTTGACATGGCCATGTGGGTCCATTCACGAGCAAGCCATGTACCAGTCAAAGTTATATTCTTTAAGCTCTTTCTCAGAGTTGTCAGTGCATTGAGATGTTTGCAGTCGGTACAGACCCTGGCCGAGGGTTGTGGGATAGGGGATCCCTGCTACGTGCTTGTTGCCGAAGAATGTCTGAATGTGTTGGAGCTGCCAGGAAAGCTCTAGGAGAATGATCTCGTCGTTAGGGTATCTTGGCAACTTGTTTGGCCGTTCCGTGAATCCCTGGGCACGGATGTAGGTGAACTTGGGGAACTGGATATATAGGAAGGCATACTCTTTCAA
>VDFB02296262.1:0-44606 GCA_007258455.2 Sequoia sempervirens
CAAGGGCTCAACTGGATCAATATCTTCCTTTGGATCTAAAATCTCCCTTTGAATCTCAGGAGTATGGTCAACTTCCATATCCTGAGGAGACTTATCATTATCAATCTCCATATGAGTACCCTTGGATCTCCTAAATGCAACATCTTCCTCAAATGTGACATCCCTACTGATCTCGATCAACTTCTGACCTGGAATGTATGTCCTGTAGGCTTTTGATGTCTCGCTGTAGCCCACAAATATTCCCTTCTTACTAGAAGGCTCCAACTTTGTTCTCTTTTCCTTTGGAATATGGACATAAACTGGACATCCAAAGATCCTTAAATGACTCACCTCTGGCTTCTTTCCAGTAAAGGCTTCTTCAAGAGTCATGTTCTCCAAGATTCTGTGAGAACTTTTATTTTGAACATAGACTGCAGTCCTAGAAGCTTCTGCCCATAGGAAGGTTTGCAGATCCTGGTCATGGATCATGGCTTTTGCTGCTTCCACGATCGATCTATTCTTTCTCTTAGCAACACCGTTCTGTTGAGGATTATAGGGAACACAAAACTCCCTCTTAATCCCAGCTTCAACATAGAAATTTCGAAAGCTGCCAGAAGTGTATTCTCCTCCATTATCAAATCTTAGGACTTTGATTCTTTTTCCGGAAAGGTTCTCTACTTGAGCTTTGAACTCCTTGAACCTTTCTAACACTTCCTCAGACTCTTTAGTTTTCAAAAAGTAAATCCAAGTCTTTCTAGAGCAGTCATCAATAAAAAGAATGTAATACAAGAAACCACTCGAAGGAACAAACATTGGACCACATAAATCAGGATGAATGAGATCTAGAATACATTTAGATTTACTTTCTCTACTATGGAATGGAGCTTTTGTATTCTTAACCATTGCACAGCCTTTGCAAGTACCTTCATGCTCCTGGATGAACTTTGGAAGGCCCGTAACCATCTTCTCCATGATAGGTAGAGCTCGGAAGTGGAGATGAGCCAATCTTCGATGCCAAAGATCACACAAGCTTGAAGAATCGTGAACTAATGCCTGAAGTGGATGAGTGCATAGCCTATAGAGGCTCTCATGTCTAACACCAATTACTTGAGTAGTCTTGAAGTTGGAATTCTTTGTCCACACAAGTACTTTGCCTTTGGAGAAAGCAACTTGATATCCTTTATCTTCTAAAGCTGAAATGGAGATGAGATTTCGCTTGATTCTTGGAACATAAAGGACATCACATAACTGTAGTGTAATGCCGAAATCCAAATGGAGAGTAGAGGTCCCAAGCCCTTTCACGGAGTAGCTTGCATCATCTCCAATAATGACTTGTTCAGAAGAATCTCTCTCCACCAAGCTTGATAAATGCTCCTTAAATCCAGTGACGTGTTGAGAAGCAGCACTTTCGATCAGCCAAGTGTTGGTGTTTGTAGGTACATTGCTTGACAATGCCGAATAGAACAAGTGTTCACAAAAGTCCTTCTGAGGAGAGGCCTCATCAACATTTGCAATGGTGGCCTATTGCTTAGGCCTGGATGGACAATGCTTGGCAAAGTGACCATACTTGTCACATCTAAAGCATTGGATTTTGGATAAGTCTCTCTTCTTCTTGAATGCGGGAGCACCATCATTTCCTTTATCTCGATTCCTCTTGAAGAATCCTTTCTTCCCATCTTTTCCTTTTTTCTTTGAAGAGTGAGAGGCGAGAACATGAATATCTTCATTAGTTGAATTTTGGCCAATGCCTCTAGCCACCAACCTTGACTCCTCTTGAATGCAATCGGCCCTCAAACGATCAAACTTACGAAGTTTGGATCTTGCACTGATTCCTTGAATGTAGGACTCCCATGATAAAGGAAGACCATTGAGAGCAAGCATGGTCAAGTCCTTATCATCAATCACATGACCAATTGTAGAGAGCTGATCTCTCAATTCCGAAATCCTCATGAAATAGGCAATCACTGTTTCTCCTTTCGCCATCTTCACATGGTGTAGCTGTTGCTTCAGTGCAAGTGCACGACTGGTGTTGTTGATTTCGTACATCTCCTCCAATGTTTTGAATATGTCCCTTGCCATGTTCAACTTGGAGACAATCAAAACAATATGATCTTTAACGGAATCAACCAACATCTTCTTTGCCTTGATGTCTTTCTTCCTCCACTAGAAATTCTCTTCTTCCTCCTCAGGTTTGGGAACTTTGGTCTCCACAAACTCAGCCAAATCATTCTCTTCCGAGGTGAGCATGATTCTGAACCTCCATGATGTGTAGTTGGATGCTCCCTCGAGTCTATCCTCGTTTTTAAGACCATTCACCGTCTTGACTAAAATAGAGATAGACAAAAGATATGAAAAGGAGAATAGAGAGTATTGCTGCAATGACAAATCTGATCACGATCTTCTTCAAACCCGCTCTGATACCATGTTAGTTTTATGATCATATTTAATGTACAAAAATTAATTCAAAATCAGACACAAGAACACAGCAGATACCCTGGGAAAACCCTCCTCTTGAGGGAGAAAAACCCAGCAACAATATATCACTTATATATTGAATCTCAAAGAGAAACTCTTTTACAATGAAGGCCGATAATGAGGCCAATAGAGTGCACCACAAAATTGATGGTATCACAAGAACAACTCAGATGTAATTCGCTGAGACACCAATAATGTCGATTTGCACTTGAGAATAATTCACACTTGATAAGGCTCAAACTTATGATGAACAATGAATTGAATAGATAATAGAATGAGATGCAACCAAGGAGTATAAATACAACATTGAATGGAGGGAAGTGACCCCTCAATAAACACAAGTCGGGCTTGAGAAATAATCACGCCTCTACACAAGAGGTCGGCCCCTTTAGAAAATTGCGCCACTTCATAATATAACAAAGGACGTGTCTCTTCAATCATCTCAAGTTGGCCAAGATATTGAATATAATAAATACAATTCAAATAGCCGTTAGGGTACATTTGAATTGTCTCCAATTGCAGACCTGGAAGAAGCAGCCCGACGCTGCTAATAACATCAACATGACTGCCACCGACTCTCATAGTCATCCTCAAGTCAAGAGACGAGAACATGGCTTAGGCACTTTTTCTCCCAACCACGAAGCTTACGCTTCCCCGGAATTCTTCCTACTCGAAGAATACCTGACCCTGCACGATGTACTCAGCAATCTGGAAACAAAAAGTAGGAGGGAATCCCAGTGCAAGCTTGATGTATCTACATACATTTCTATCATGAACATGCAATGTCCCACTATTAGGATATGGCAAAGAAATATATAAATAAATTTGTTAGGTAACTTTCATCTATTTCAATGAAGACATGGCTTTGGCTGAAGCACTAGAATAATCTAGAAGATCCTGAAAAAGGGATCGTCCTTATTTGTTAGTCCATATTCGGCACCCTATCCCGGAAGGTAAACCAAAACACACATAGAAGACAATAATATGCATAATAATCACAAAAATAAATAAATACTCTTTTCTACATGTAAATGATTATATGTATTTCTTTCATTATTTCATCTTTTCATGCTTTCGAAAAATGGTAAATTATATATATTTGGCATGCAATTCGCCTTTGACATGCACATTTCATCTTTGATGATATTTCTAAATTTCAAGCACAATACTATTTTCATTTTTATGCAATAATAACTAATTTTAAATCAGAAATAAAATGTTACCAGATATAGTTTTAAATATCGACATGCAACTAGTTACAAACATGCAAATTAAATTCCTTTTACATGCAATATTTATTCTTACTGCCATGCGTTATTTATCGTAAATGCAATACTAATTTGATAATAATCCAGTTTGTAACACATGCAATAAAGAATCCAAACCATAACAATTACACAAAACCATATTCTACTGTTAAAGATGATGAGTTATCTGATTAACTTATTGGTTTAACAACAAAAGTAAGGAACTTAACAGGGTTTAAATCTATATACAATCTGTAAATCTGCATTTTACTAATTATGCAATGAACATGTTAAAACAATTAGTCACTGCTATTCCTGTCTCAGGTTGATTCTATGCTGTCTCGGTATTTATACTAATTCATCCTAAACACAGGGTTATGCAAAAATCACTATTATTCCAACTACAGGCTGATTTTTGGTATCTTCCTGCTGCACCATAATGGAAGCTTAGGAATAGCGATTAGCCACTCTAATAGGTGTAAAGGATTGCCAGATGTAATTTTTGTAATTCCTAAAGGATATTGCAGCAATGTGCATCTATATATGAAAATTGATAAACACAGTGAAAACAGAAAAGTTGAATATAGACACAACAAAATTGGGTTTAAAAATCAGATCTATTCGACAACTCCAATAATGAGACTTATATTAAACTAATTTCCAGATCATGGCGAAACTCTAAATATTAAATGTTACCTTATCCCAGGCAATAACATGGCGGTTGGTAATTCCAGGCGGGCTGCCCAATTATAGGTGCTGCTCCAAAAGCTTTAGTATTCATTTAAACTCTCAAAATAAATTCTGATTTAACCATGTGAGAATGCCAGCATGGGGTGATAGGGTGCTTTCATTTACATTAGAGTTTGCACTGGTTTTTAAAGTAATGATAATAACTTATGGAGATATCTTGCACAGGTAGAAGGCTGCACAGGTATGAGAGAAATGGCAGACAGAATCAAATAGAAAGCCTCCTTTGGCACCAGCTAAACATTATTATCTCTGCAATAGTATCACAAATTCAAGCATAGTTTAAATACAGCCATGCCTAACTGGGTAAGGAGAGTAAAATAGGCGATTTGGAATGGAATGGGGCGCTGGCAGGAATATTATTAGTTTCTAATTTCTTTAGCAATGCAGACTCATCTATATCAAGGAAGAATGGCACTAAATGCCTCGTAATCTTCATGAAAAACTCTTCAGTTGCTGCCTTTTGCTCTTCAATAATGCTGGTCACTACCTTCTTCCCTCCAATAATGCTGGTTGCTCCTCCCTAACTCCACGTCCTCTCTTCCCTTGGCATTGACCTGTATGTAATTATTGGTTTGGCAGTTTTAATGAAGGTTTTCAGTGCCACGTCCAACTTCCCCTCTCAAGATTCCTCCTCCTACACTTTCAAGGCTGTGCTGCCTATTTAGGCTTATGTCCCGTTGAAGTTGCTGGCTGGAACTTTTTATATCATTCTATACACTTTCAAGGCTGTGCTGCCTATTTAGGCTTGAGGACTCTCCAATTGTACCTTTGTGGGTGCTATGTAATTGTGGAGAGCAGTTTTTATTTATTTATTTTATGATTTCATGCAAAAGTTATCCGTAGTTATTTATTTTTAGAATGGATCGTTCTTACTCATACAAAATTATTTTATTTTAATTTTTGTTTCCATACAAAAGTCCTACACTCTAGTTGAAGTTAAACTTAACTTATTTAATTAATTTAAAATAAATCATGCAAGTTTTTAATTAAACTATTTATATAATAATAAGCTTTTTTTATGTATATTTATTTATTTATATATATGTGTATATATATATATATATATATATATATAAATAATAATATTATATTATTGTTAATATATATAAATATTAATTATGCAATTTAATAAAATAAAATCTTTTATTTTTCTAATCAATCATTTTACCCTTCGGAAACAAAATACCATATAACATAAAATTAATTTCCCAATTAATTTAACGTTCACAACATTATAGACGTAAAACATAATCATTATTTAAATCATAAAGCACAAAGCTACGGTGTAACCATAATAACTCAATGCAATCATCTCATACACAATGCAAATATGAATGCAGTTACGTGTGTGTGTTCATGCATCGGGTTTCCATCCTACTAATCATTTATCAAGCGGCTAAGATACCTCTACCTCAACCATGTTCTCACCTTCGACAAGTACCTGCGTTTAGTCACACTCAAATTGCCATCAGTAGGTTAGTCCTTAAAAACCATAGCCGAAGCACATACAAGAAATTAAACTCATAATCATAAACATGATAATTATTTCAATTTCATTTCCATGCCTTTGGATTAACCATCAAATTTTACCCATCACGCACATGTAAATACCAAATAATCAAACAATCATAATTGATGTCCAATAGTCTCATAAATATACTAGAAAATAAATGTAGCATAGGATCGAGATGTGACATGAATATGGGTTTGATATGCCAATACAATGCTCTTTTCTAGGTACGAGTTGAGGTTTGTACACACACACACACACACACACAAAATATATAAAAATAGTAATACTCAGTATAACTATAATTTATAATTACATATATATTAAAAATATATAAAAACAATAATATTCATAATTGCCAATAAACAAAATATCTCTTAATTTGCAGAAGAAAAAAGAAACTCATAAATTCATAATTCATTGATTTGTCAAATGTCAATACAAAATGAAAATTGCAATCAATAATCTTCATATTGCTCTTTATTGAGAGCATCGATGTCAACATTTGGTTCAGATTCATTTGAACCACAATCGGCTACATTGCTATTCCCATTAGTCACGTCATATGTAGAAGCTGCCTGATTTAAAGAGACTTTGACAAGCTGTATAATAAAAACGTTTGTCGACACAGTCAAGAGTTAGATTCCAATTCTTCATCACCTTGTCATTATAATCAGGTTTCTTATGTGTCAAGAGATTGTGCACATAGACCAAATCCTCAAATATTTTTGCACCCAATCGGTTGTGCTTAATTGAATCAGTAAAGAAGTGTGTACTTCAATTTTGCTCAAATGAAGGAGGACTTGCAGCCTATTGAAATTGTATTAAACGTTATAATTATGAAACACAAATTATATTATATAGTAGCAAAAGAAAAATGAGGAAATAAAACAATAAAAAATGCATACTTGAGATATAATTTTTATTGCAAGTGGTTGTATGTAAATAGAGCCTTGGCCATGCATATACTTGTCATGAGCGTCTTTTTTGTACTTGTCTCGAAGAGTGCAAACATCATGGTTCGTTGAAGATATAAAGCGGTCAAATGCATTCAAGACAACAATTTGTATATCCACATTTTGGAATATTCTTCTGAATGTAGTCTTGTACCCAATAACAACCTCTTTGTCTTTATATGGTGCCACCTTCCTTGGTAAAAGAATATATTTTTGTCCTATAATACTTTAGGGACAAAGCAAATGCTAGGAGATGCAAGGGTGTATTCTTCTTGTTTTAATGGTCAACAATGATCTTTTGCATTCTTTTGAAAAATGCTTTTGTGGGGTCATGCTCCTTGGCTTCTATTATGGTCCTTATCAACCATGGGGTCCATGCCATCATAAATTTTCACCAAACATGATCAATCCATATTAGCATACTTAATCATATTCATGATCGGCTCACTAAAACTCACAACATATTCCACAGGAACCCGCCACTCATCATCTAGGATCAATGCTTTGACTTTGTAGGCTCTTCTCTGTATTTGATTGTCTCCATGCACTCCAAAGTGTATTGATAATCATGGTGCTCAATGGCTCTCACATCTTCACAAGTTGTCTCAAGACAATTGTGTGTGATGCAAATTGAGCCTTGGCAATCTAAAATGGTTGAAAAACTAGAAACAAATTAAAAAAATTAAAAAGTAGATGACATCAAAAAATTTAAAAATATACTAAAAAATAAAATTACCTTTAACAACTCTAAGTTGGATTAGGTCCTAAAGATGACTTGTGCAATGTGATGATTTTTCACAAACATTTCAATCTCCTCAACCTCCATGTAGATTTCTTTGATCCACTTGATCTCTATTCCATTCTTTTGCAATATTAAGTTGAGGGAAGTGGACGATAGATGGCGTCCAAAAAAATATGTCCATATGTACACTCCACCATTGAAACGACTGCTCTTTAATTTTTAGCATTGTTCATTATGACTTGGATAATGATTTTGGGGCCCACCATCTCAATCGATTGTATGAGGATATTGGCAATGAAGGTTGCATCCTTCACTTGCCTCTCACAATCAATTGCCTTAAAAAATATGGCCTCTTTAAGAGATACCACAATGACATTAATTAGTTGTCCATTTTTGCAATCTTTGCATCCAATTGCCCTCAACAATGCCTATACAATTTTTTTTTTTGGCCAATAAGGTGGTGCACACCTTTTCATACCTAGGACTAATGTAATGAATAGGTGCATTGGCAACTGCTATCACCATATCTTGCTAATATGGTGGTTTGACAATATTGAAAAGAAGCCCATTGCTATAATACAATGAGCAATGCTCTCATCTGCAACCTCCCTCTCATTTTTTGATGACTTTTCCAATGTGTGTCTTTTATGGGAAAGAAACAGTGTATCGTTTTTTAGGAAGATGACAATGGAATGAAAAGATGTGGGTCAGTTGGTATTGTTAAGCCACTAGGAGGTTTGTGCAATCCTTTCTTGGAAAGAGGATGTTTGCTTTGGTACTTCCAAGGTCGACATTCTCTTATCTTTGATCTCTCCCATAATTTGTTCATTTGGGATCCCTTTTTATTGGACCTTGGACAAGCTCTTATTCCTAAACTAGTCATAGAGCATAGGTACTTTTTACTCAACTATATGAGCTCTTATTGTAATAGGCTGGTCTACTTTTCTTTGAGTTTTGAGTTGTTGCTGATTTGCAAGCTTTAATTGTCATCCAAGAGTTGCCATATGGTTGTATGGTCTATTGCAAGTGAAATTGTTGATTGATCATGAGCTGGAATCAATAAAGTACTTTAACAATTATTTGCAGACCTATACAAGTGCTGTTCTAGGGTTTAATGCTGCTGAAGCCTGAAAGTGATTTGTTTCTAATTATTTTGAGTTGACATTTGTCATGGTAATAAGATCTGCCATGTATGATTGAATGATGAAATTTTTATAAGGGTTTTCAGCTTTGTAATAGCCCATGAATAATTAAGATCTGTTATTATACTAGGGTATTTTGCATTTGAGGGTTTTCTAAAATTATATCGGCATTATGGAATGTGGAAATTACTATTTGTAATTGAGCACATTGATTGATAAGAGTTTGCATGTTTGTTATATTGCGAATCAACATTATTTTCAGTAGGATTTGATGTCTACATTTGGTATTGCCTTCATTTCAACTTGCACATAGTTGACAAACTGTCTATTTCCTTAGGTTGCTTGACCAGGGACATTACAGTTGGCTAACAACAACTGGTAGGAGTGTGTTGGGAAGATCTAATTTTAATTTGAGTTAAAAGTTCAAGGTTTAGATTCATGACTCTGGATTTGATCCAGGATAGGGAATGGGAGCTCTAAGAGTTGATATCAACTTTTGAGTATGAGTAATGATGGGGATGGAATAGGGATAATGTCATGAGCTGAATTCATGCAAGAATATGCCACTTGAAGACTTATCAGTGCATAAATGACACTCTAATCAAAGTGGGCCTAAAACACAAGGAAAAAGGGCATGGGTATGCAATTTTGACTGTTATACTTTTATTATGGATTGTGGAAGTTTGAAGTTTGAACATTAAATGCTGTTTGCAAGTTATTTGCAGGGGATTAAATTTTAGCTGAATTATGTAGTTTGTAAATTTCCACATTTCGTATTTTTGGAAATATTAAAGATTGTCTACCATGGGAAATAATTTTATAGAGCTTTTGGGTCATTTAAGCATGTAATCTAGGTGCTTCCATTAATGGTAGGAACTTACTAAAAGAGTTTGTTTGAATTTGATGTGTTTTCTGTCTTTGTTTCTCTTCACCTAGAGTTATCCATCCTACATAAATGGAAGGAAATATGGCACTAAATCCTACTTAAGCCAATGAGGAAAGTACAAGAAGTTTTTCAATCTAGTTAAGTTTCAGCATAGGAAGAACATTTAAATAAAGAGCAAGATTAGAAGAGAGAAGAAGAAAAACAAAACAAAATAATCACAAAACAAAGTGACACTAGATTTACCTTTGAAAAACCCTCATAAGGGAAAAACCTATCCTCCAAAGCACCAAATCCAATATATTAATCAACAACCAATAGTTTCAATAGAAAATAGTCTTTCTGCTTCACAAGAGATCTGAAATTTGAACTTGGAGGAATCCCAGTGGCATAATCTTGCATAAAAAATGACATATAATCTCCATCTCAAGTCCTGTAATATAGGTCTAGGAGACCTAGGAAACTAAGAATGATTTTCTGAAACCATGGGCTCAATACAATGAGACAAAATCAAATCAAGGTGGTTTAAGTCCAAGCCATGCGCTCCACCTCCAAGAAGAACTCCACAAATAGAATGTAACTCTTGATTAACTGGTTTGACCCCTATGACTAAGAGGGTTGAACTGTCACTCCCAAGTGCTTCAACATGAGGCAATACTTACAGTTACACACTTCTTGCACATAACTATAAATAGCCATTGAAAGATGTGTCATAGTTCACCTAGTAATCCCCTATTCAATGACTTATTACAATCTCCATAGAATCAATGACCCATGGTGGAGAGTGCCAGCTATGGGCTCTCAAGATTCCATCCAATTGGATGCCCTTTTCCATGTGGGCACATTGTTTACAATATTAGAAATATTAAATAATTGTTCCTTTACTTAGGTCTTGCAAGGTGTACAGCATCTAGTTCTCTAGTCCTAATGTAACATCCTCACCTTAAGAGTAGAAGTTTGTTATTTTTTTTTGTGTGTCACTGACCTGAATGAATTCCTTGCCATCTTCATCTTCTAGTTGCTGAATTTATTAGTTATCGCTCTTTTTAGTCGCTCTTTGTAATCTAGCCTTCATTGAATTGATGGACAGAATTTCTATAGCTCAGAGGATGACGATGCTTCTGGAAATGTGAAAGAAAATGAAAATGAAGCTGAGAATTCGGAGTTGGAAAACAGCTCCAAAAGTCTGGAATCTCTGGGACAAAATGTGCCATCTGGAAAACATGGCAAAGGAAGAAATGAAGACAATAAATTGTTGAAAGAACAAAAGCAAACAGAATCTGATATTGACATACCTGACCCCAGAGAAAAAGGTCAAACTGAACATGAGGAAGTTGATAATGAGATAAATGGTAAAAATGAATTATCTCTGGAAGTGACTGAGACAGTAATAAAGGAAGCAGTTTTGAAGAGAGCTTCCTATCTTAGAGCTGAAATTGAGTATGTTTCTCTTACAAGTAGTGACGCATGTTCTTATTAAAAGTAGAATTAGATATGATATTTATGTGATTGGATTGTTTCATTGATACTTATTCATGATTTGCATGTGTAGATCTATTAGCCTGGGAGGTTTTCGTCGACTTCTGGAACAAGATCTTCAATTAGAGACAAGAGCACTAGATGTTCATAAAACATTGATTTCAAAGCTTGTCGATGAGGTATTCTCTTCCTCAAGTTTTTTATTTTGGGATTTTCATTTCTTACTTGAGCAGTTAGATTTTCTTCATTCCGACATGTCTGATAGTTTTGTTTAACAGTTACTTTCTAGTCCTCCTAATGAACCTGATAACAGCAAAGAGATGAACAAAAAGAGCCAGAAGAAAAAGTTCTCTAAGGGAAAGAAAATTGGTTCTGAAGAGGATGAAGTTAAAGATACTAGATCTGACACAATGGAGGATTCACTGGAATCTACCCAAATTTCAAGAGATGATGAGGTGGAACTGAACACAGAAACTTTTAAGGCCGGTAAATCTAAAAAAAACAGGAAGGAAGATCTAGGCATTGCGACTTTGAAAGGGAGAAAGAGAAAAGTAGATCCAGAAAGTGAACAGAACAAGTCAGTGAAGAAACCAAAGAAAAAGAAATCAGTTGAAGACACAAACACAGAGCCACTAAAATCAGAGACCACAAGAAGGAAACAAGTAGAAAGTGTGGATGAAAACAAGGCATCTGAAGACAGTGAGAGTGGTTCATCTGATAATGAAGAGAAGGTCTGGTAAAATATTTGCTTGCATGGAAATGAGTTTTAAATGTTCAAATAATATATTTATGTTCCTATAATAAATCTTATGTCATTAACCAGATTAAAAGGAAGAAGACAACCAATACAGTTGTGGTGCATGGCGAGCAAGTCCAGAATCTGAAGAGGATCATAAGATCCTGTGCAATGACGTATTTCTCTCGATTTTATAATCAGAAGAAAATTCATATTGTAGTGAAAACATCTCAATTAGATTTGTTTGATTTCTTGAGCTATTAGTTGCATTAAATATCCTTTATTCCTTTAGCTGAGGAAGAAAAATATTTGAGGATTATGCTCTTTTACTTTTCAGTGTACCTCCTACAGTTTACAAGAAAGCAAAACAACAACCTGACAGCAAGCAAGAGGCATACCTTATACAGGAGTTGACGGCAATTCTGAAGAGGGAAGGCTTGTCTTCGAATCCTACAGACAAAGGTGACTAGTCACTTTAATTCCAAGATCATAGTTTTGAAAAATTTAGTTGAAATATATATCTATCTGCTCTTAGCTTATTTCCTGGCTTTAGCTTTCATTTGACATATTAGGTTATAGCTCCTGCAGTTTATTTTTAACTAGAAAATAATAATCCAAGATTCCCAGCAGCTTCTTCAATTACATTTTGTTAGGTTTATCATAATGAAAAAATGAATTTAGTCTGTTTAACTATCCTCCTATATGTCCTAACATATTGTATGTCCAAGACAAAAGAAAATTACTTCCATCTTCCTTTCACCCAGATCACTACATTAACCTCAATTATATTAAACTCCCAAGTTGGACCGAAACACAATTTACTGGAGGGTAGGCATTGAATGAGACTGAAACTTTCAAGTTAAACAGCTATGGGCACGTTATGCCTTGAATTCAAAGACGGTTCAAATTATGGTTTGGGCTAACATAAATTCAAGGCTTCATCTTAGAGTTTAGTCCATTACTTGTCATGTCCAACACATATTCTATAAACTCCATGATCCCTTCAGGATCAAATCTGCTAGATTTGAGTACCGATTCATCATTAACTATATGAATAGATGATCATTGTGAAATAGGAAAACACACTCACTGTTTAATCTGCTTAAAATTGTTATAGAAGCCTTTATTTCTGTATTTGTCTTAGTATGCTACTGTTTAGTGATGATGTTATCCTTCTTGCTTACTCTTTACAATTTGGAGAGACAACCTGATGCCCTTGATTGTTTTTGTGAGCTTCATTGGCTTGTGGTGAGTCTTGGTAAATTTAAGTTCATAATCTTCAACATCTCTCTAGGTGCTTTTTAAGATTTTAGTTTTATGACAATGTAAGAGACCTGCTTAAATTGAAACTAACAAACACCTTGAATACAGAATTAAAGTCAACCAAACTCGCTCACGAAAAGAACATAATCACTGCTGAAAGCCACAATAAGTGATCAGATAGCAATATACTGTTTAAACCAGATCTGCACATATAAATATATATATATATATATATGGTACTGAATTACAGTCTGAGACTCACAAAATACACGAAACAGAATAGTGTTTATCCAACTGTCTTATTTGCTGAGAGCAAATCTGAAACATACAGACTTCCCTGTAGGGAAGGATCACAACCCAATCCAAGAGTCAACAAAAGAGCTGAAGGAATCGCGAAAGGAAAGTACGCCGCCCAGCAATCGCAAGGAAGTAGTGACTGAAGATTTGCTTGAGGTGTAATATGCGACAGTCTCCCTGAGTCGAGACTTCAGATCCAATAGCCTGATGGAGGCCGTGTAGACTTGGATGATAGGGAGCGCTGCAAATGTGAGTTCCTCCCAATTGTTTCGCAAGGATCACACACTGTATCGTCGTCTCCTGTAGATGTAATCTGCTGGTGCCATGTATAAGCGGGCATTGAAGATATGCGAATGCGAATAGAAATTACAAATTGCAGAATGAGGTTTTCGTCTCACTCTGTTGCAGATCCACAGGGGGTTTCGTTCCTATCAGACCACTATAACAATGCCATGCAAATCCGTGATGCTCAAGCCAAGGCGAAGAACTCATATAAATACTTGATCACAAGATGCCTCCCAAAAAGTTGGCTCAGCATGAAAGTATTAAATTTAAATATTATTTTAGCGCCTACCTTTAGGAGGGTCGGCCAGAGATACTATAAATTTAAATGTTATTTATTTAATAATTCAAATTTATATTTAATATTATTATTATAATTATTTATTAAAGCATTTAAAAATGCTTTTCCCGCCTTCTTTGAAATTGGAGTCCTCATCGAAATAAGGGACATGACAGGCAAAAAATGTGGAGTTGACAATGGCTAATACCTACTCGGGATTCAATTCATTGGACTATTTTTTAGTCTGAGACTCTGAATCTTCCCTCTCAGCCACCTTGTTAAAAGGTGTATGCCTCTCCTTTTGTTCTTGAGCACTAATGTTTTGAGGTAAATCACTGCGATTTCTCTTAAAAAGTGTGCCTTTGTAGTGCAGTCCTTGGGCCTACAATGCTACTGTATGATCAATGGAAAACAAATGATTTCTCAAAGTACTGGTAAAGCCAAGTTTATCTGCCTTTGCCTTGAGAGTATCTTTAGGACTTCTTTCAGTAATCACATATTTAGAAGTATGATTGCCTCCTTGGGGTACTAGTAGTCATGTATGTCATTGTTATCTTAAAACCAGGTTGCTTCTTCAATCTATTAGAATGTTAGTTGATCTGCTTCCTCTATTAAGGTGGTACTTAGATATCCTTGGCCTTATATTCTCAAAGAGGGTCATCAAAAGGGATGTCAAAGAGGTACATTACATTCAAGTTCTTATTGTCTCCTCCGTAACCACTTACTATGCTGAACATTTTTAATGTACGTAGATTGTATCAGTATTCAATGCATTTATCTCCACCATCATTGGTCTTATGCTTTGAGGATACTCCCTTTAGCCAGATGGGGGAATGTTCCCATCAATTATGAGTTGAAATTGACCACCATATTTCTAAGGGTGATAGGCTGATTGCTTCTACTTTCTATAGGAAGGGAGACCAAGGAACAATGTCTTATGTGTTAAATTTAAAGATCAGATTGACATGTACAGAAATTAATTCAAAACACAACACAAGACACAGCAGATACCCTGGGAAAACCCTCCTCTTGAGGTAGAAAAACCCAGCCAATAATATCTCTTATATTATTGAATCTCAATAAGAAAACTCCTTTACAATAGGGGCCAATAATGAGCCCAAGAGAATGCACAATAAGCTGATTCTCACACAGCAATATGACAATGATAATCTTAGACTTTGATAACAGATCGATTAATCTGTTCTGCTTCTTTCTCTTATTCGCACCTTAGACTAGTGAATGGATAGTCTAAATTGGATGATGAACAATGAGCAAATGAATGACTATATATACAAGTTTTGGTAGAGGATGTGCCTCTTCAAATCATAACCAAGTCTGCCTTCATAAAAGGTCGGCCACCAATAAATAATATTCTTTCATAAGAGATTGTGCCTAGAGAGAAAATTGTAGCCAAAGCAGAATGAGGTCGGCCTCAAACAATTCTTCATTAAGTGATGACTCTTCAAAACTCGTGCCACTTATAAATTAAATAGCCTCTTAGCTATTATTTAATTTATCAAACAAGAACAATCGATAGGCTGGAAGGATATGATTGAAGCTGTAATATAAACATTAGCACTCCCTCTCAGCTAGGGAGGATACTTCCAACTGCACAAGACAAATCACCTCATCGTGATGTCTATCACTATGGCTACAACCATAAGTGAAAAGAGAAATATCACCTCATCGTGATATTAGATATCGCCTCAACACGATATCAACCATAATGGTTACAACCATACTATGGTGTGTACAAGTGTTCATCACTTGCGTGATGTTGTCACCTCAACATGACTTTCACCATGGCTCTCCTAGAGGGTGAAACAAAAGTATAAAATATGTCATGGAGTCACACACATGACATCCACCATGACTCTCTCAGAGGGTGGAAACAAGGGCTTTCACCTCAAATCTCAAAGAGAAATGCATTAACAAGGGATTTCACTTTGAACTTCTCTCGCAGAGAAGAACTCATTAAACAGGCTGGTTGATGTGAACTATAATGTTCAAGGGGCCTGCTGGTGTTGAGCTTCTGGATTGTTCTAAGATCAAACATAAATTTAAACCTACTTTAACTAGGGTTTTTAAAGAAATAAAAAAAAGATAGATCAAAGCTTTGGAATTGAAGAGAATAACAATTCATCCAACTTAACCAGACTTGTTACCTTTCAACGAATTGCTAACTAAAATTGGAGAACAAAATCAACTTGTGATTAACACACAGTTTCATTCATTCACAGTGCTAACTTCAACAACAGATTGTAAATCATCATTTAGACAAAACATTAAATAAAATTTCATTCCTTGAAAGCTTTGCAAATCAAATGATTAACACAAGATAACTACCATTCTGAAGCATAATATGAAGTGGATTTAAATCTAGTTGCTTCTACTGTTTGTAAAACAGATAAACAACATTTACAAATCTGGCACAATCACCAGTGTACAAAAAATCCATGTCTTCAAATCATCTCCATCTACACTAAGAAAACTTGAAAGATACATTACTGCCTCTACTGAATTTAACTCCTATTCTATTCTACTCTTAAGTTTTTCTACTTTCAGACAATTCCTACTATTCAAAATCTATCTCGCTCTATGTATCTCCTTTTTCTCTACTACTACTGGCTTCTGAAAAAAAAAAAAATCTCTTTTAAAAGAGGCAAAAATGCCATATATACAGAACCTGCCCAAAAAGAATGTGCTGGCCCCTGTTTAGGGTTTACAAAAATATCCCACTTCAGAAGGGTCGGCCCTCAGATCTTTTTGGAATGAAGTTAATGCTGCATTCAATGTGCATCCCTGGTGTCCATGTCTGTGAAGGATCGCCCTTAGATCTTTTGCAACCATCGCAATAACTTCTGGCCTCCGTGTCCACCTTCGAACTTCCATCAGAGCTGCCTTGAATGTCCTAGAGCATTATCATTAATGTCGATCTACCTTTGCCAGTAGACACCACAGCTGTCCCTGAGACTCGCGGCCTCTTCTTCCTTTCGGCTTTCTTCCTGCTCTAGATCTTTTTGCATGTTGACCTCCTCTGGAAGCAGCATCAGATTTTCCCATTAGATCTCCACACCATTGTTGATCTTCCTCACAAGAATAGTCAATCAGTCAAACTGCCAATGGTTCGCCTTTAGCTTCTTCTGATTGGTTGAACACACACCACGTAAGCTTTTCGGGTGGTCAAAAGTTCTTCGAACAGAATCGCATGTCGGTGAGACACTATCCGTGTTTCCCCGATGCGATTAGTCTTCACAGCAACAGTCGGCATAGCATACAACTGTCGACAAGAGTTCATAGCGAGCGGCCAGAGTCATATCGATATCCAAAATTGTCGCCCAGACCATTGCTATCGGCCAGACCTCATATCGAAGACCAAGCATTCGGCTGAGAGTCTCCCCGATGCCTATGATCTTGTGAACCATTGTCGGCGAGACCACCTTCGGTCAGTGAGACATTACACTGAGCGCAAAACATTACACCGAGCGCAAAACATTACACCGAAGGCACCATTCCATGTCGGTGAGACCCTCGTTGGTCGGCAAGACTTCATACCAATGACACCTCCTATCGGCGAGACTAACAACCATCGGCGAGACATCTCCCCGATGACACCTCTTTTCGCCGAGACCTCACCCCTTCGGCCAGACCCTATGCCGAAGGCATAACCTTTCGGCGAGACCTCCATCTGTCGACCAGACCTTTCACCAAGCTCAAAACATTATACCGAAGGCACCATCCTTCGGTGGGACTTCCTCCATTCGGCCAAGCATTATGCCGAACTCAAACCTTTCGGCGAGACTCTCCCGTGTCGGTAGGATATTTTCCCGAAACCATCCCACTTCGGCGAGACTAACAACCATCGGCGAGACATCTCCCCGATGACACCTCTTTTCGCTAAGACCTCACCCCTTCGGCGAGACCCTATGCCGAAGGCATAACCTTTCGGCGAGACCTCCATCTGTCGGCCGGACCTCTCCCTGATGTTAATCTTGTGCACTAGGGTCGGCGTGACTAACAACCAAGTAGAGAGAAACATAAAAATTCACGGCGACTGAAATGTCTGGCCGACCGGTGTATTTCAAATGAATAGAACGCACTGCTAGTCGGCAAGACAACAGGAGGGTCTCACCGACTTTCTCCTTAGATGAGTTTTATGCCAAATTTGATTGAGGTATGCCTCCTAACTAACTTTCTTTGAAAAATAACATTCTGATGCATGATTCAACCTTGCACAACAACGCCTTTATTAGTGCCCAAAAGCATATAAAATATATCATTTTTCATCATTTGATTCAATTTTTAAAAAAAAAAAGAAACCCAACTCTGTTTGAGGCCGAACCAAATCAGACAGAACGAAAGATAGATTTAGGAGGAAAACAAGAGAACTCCTAAGACCCAAACAAACAACGAAAGGCGATAAAAACAACAGAAAAAGGGGGACCCATTCTGATCCAGAATAAAATGGGGCGGTTATGCAAGAGATAACAAATGGTGACTCGGCTGGGAAAATGGTTTAACCATTTTCAAGAAACTGAAGGATTCAGCTACCTAGAACTACTGGTTTATGAACATCACAACTCCAGTTGGGTCAGTTTTAACAAGCAAGGTTGAGCTAGAATCTCAAATGTAAGCCAACACTGGCTACTCCTGAATCTATGGGTGTGTGCTTGATGGTGCATCATCTTTTTATAAAGTTTTCCTCATCTTTCAAACAACAATGTGCAAGATTTGAACTACATGAGTTGATTCCCTTTAACTGTTGTGCAATGATATCCTGGGCATTGCTCCGCTGCCAGTCAGGCGTCCATAGCCCCGACGGAGATACCTCTAGTTTTCTCACTGCATTGCTCTACTGCCAGTCAGGCGTCCATAGCCTCGGTAGAGATACTGGAATCACCCATTCATATTGAGTCTTCTCTTCCTTTTAGATAGTTCTCTTTTTTTTTTCTTTTTCTCTTGGAGTTTCAGATATTTCATTCAATTTTTCTCAACATGTCAGATGTTTAACATCTGTTCTGGGTTGAAAACTACCATGGACCTCATAACAGCATCCGGGAATCGGATTTTTCACTCAAATCTTACAACACTGTCTCCCTAGGACAAATATAACATTACAAAAGGAGACGATCTTGATGATTTGTGACAGATTCAAAGGTAGCTAATGAATATTGTTTACTTTGCACCTTGTTTTCAAGACTTTCCACAACTCTTATTGACAATGGGTATAAAACAACGAATTTAGGACAAAATCACCCAATCAAAAAACCTGAAAATATCTAAACCACTTCTCTCCTAATAACCAAAGTATACCTCAGATAACAACCCACCATTTCAAGATGGAAAGAACAGAGAAACCCCAAAGAACTAAACAAGACAGACACAAAACAACAAAGGAAGCGAACATAATGAAAGAAAGAACAAACAACAAAACTATTTACAAATAGAATAGTTGAAAAAATATTTACAAACGGAAAAACCAATTATTTACATAAATGCACAGCCCAGCGAGAATACCAAACTTTACGACCCAAAATAGTGTTTAAGAAACTGCCCATTGACAGGCAATGGAATAGGTTCTCCCGTTAAACTACTCAGCCGGAAAGCGTTCTCTCCTAGGATCTCAACAATTTGATAAGGACCTAACCAGAGCTTATCAAATTTCTGGTCACTGCCCTTCTTTTCATTAGCTTTATCCCATAGCAGCACAAGATCTGATATTCTGAAAGCCTTGAATTTGGCTCTTTTGTCAAACCAACGTTTGACAACAGCCTGGTGTCTAAAGAATTGCTGCAAGGCGGCATCCCTTTGCTCTTCTAATTTCAACAAGGCAGCTAATCTTACTTCTATCCTATCATCATTAGATTAAAATTTCTGCATAAACTCAAGGATAGGTATTTGCAAGTGAATAGGGAACACATGCTCTTGTCCATACACTAGTTTAAATGGTGAAGTCTTTAAAGCAGCCTTGATCATAGTTCTATCTGCCCATAACACAAATCTTAGCTAGGTATGCCAGTCCCTAGGATTGTTCTCTAACAGTTTTCTAATCACCCCTAAGAGATTGTTATTAGTTGATTTTGCAACTCCATTTCCTTGTGGGTAATAGTTTGAAGAATACTTTAAAACAATTTTGTGATCATAAGCCCATGAAATGAACTCAGCAGAAGAAAATGAAGAGCCATTGTCACATACCAATGTGAAGGGTACTCCAAACCTAGTTGTGATGCATTCGGTGATGAACTTGATTACCACTTCGGTTGTGCTCTTCTTGCAAGGTATAGCTTCTATCCATCTTGTTCAGTAATTAGTGGTAGTCAAAATAAACTTGTGTCCTGCAGAAGAATTTGGGTTAATTACCCCAATAAAATCCAGTGCCCATTGGGCAAATGGCCTTACCTCGTAAACAGGCTGCAATCTGACATATGTGACATGTTCTTACATGCTGATGGGCATCTTTGAACACACATGGCCAGTAATAACCAGATCTGAGGATCTAATGTGCTAATGAGTCTACAGAACCATGACTTGTGCCATGTTTCCCATGAAATTCCGCAATCACATGTTTAGCCTCTTGCTGATCAAGGCATCGTAGGTACACTCCCTCAAAATTCTTCCTGTATAGCAATCCTCTTTTGAGCATATAATGGGAGCTCTTCATTCTTAGTGCTCTCCTCTGAGTTGTATTCATTCCCTTTGGCCACCGATTATTAAGCATGAAACAGATGATATCGGCATACCAAGGGTTGTTGGAAAAAGACTGCGTTGTGTATTGCTGACATATAATGTTCTCGCTAGCATCGGCTATGGATTTAGACAGGCCCAAACTTCAGATAAGTTTCATAGGGCGTATTTCCAGATCGAACTCTTGCAAAATAGCCATCCATTTCCCCCTTCGTTCACCCAACTCGCTCTGCATGAGTAAAGACTTTATAGCAGCATCAAGAACTACAACAATAATTTGACTTCGGAGGATGTAATGTCTGAACTTCTTGACAGCTTTGACCAGCGCAAAAGCTTGTTTTTCAAGAGGTGGGTACTTAACTTCAACATTCTTAAATGGAGAACTCATGAAAGCAATTGGCCTCTCCTCTCCCTCTTCTCTTCGTTGAATTAGGACAGCTGCACAGGAATGTTCAGAAGCAAAAGAATAAACATAGAATGGCTTCAAGTAGTCAGGGCTAGTGAGGACTGGTGCTTCCGAAATGGATCGTTTGACTTGAGAAAACGCAACCTTTGCCTCATTACTCCATTCTATTACATCATCTTTCTTCATCATTTCATTCAATGGTTTTACAATTTTTGCAAAACCCGTGAAACTTTTTCACAAAGTTGATCTTTCCAAAGAAAGATTTCATCTCCTTCTTACTTCCTGGCATGACTATCTTAAGAATGGACTCAACTCGGTTTGGATCTATCGATATTCCTCTTTCTAAGATTGTGTCCCAAAAGTTTCCCTTCAGAAACCCCGAACACACTTTTTAGGATTCAGGGAGACGCCATACTGGATACATCTTTCAAGAAACTTTAGCTAAGTCTGCAGTGTGGTTTAGTCTATCTTTAGAGAATACTATTAGGTCATCCATGTAAACGATGATGCATTTGCCAATTAGATCTCTGAACGCTACGTCCATGGCACGCTGAAAAGTGGCTCCAACGTTTATCAGACCAAATGGCATCCTTCTGTAAGCAAATGTTCCCCACTTAGTAGTGAAGGCTGTCTTCATTCTGTCTTCATAATTAACAATTACCTGATTGTATCCAGAATAACCATCTAGGAATGATATCATCTGAGATCCATTGACAGTTTTCAAGACTTCGTCCAAAGAAGGGAGTGGGTAGTTGTCTTTTTTTGAAGCTCTATTTAGATTCCTAAAATCCACACATAGCTTGATCTCTCCATTTTTCTTACGGATTGGAACCAAGTTAGCCACCCATGTTGAATGTCGTACAGGGAAGATTATTCTTGTAGAAAACAATTTTTGAACTTCCTTAAAGATCAGTGGTTCAATCAGGGCGTTGACAGGACGCTGTTTCTGTCGAAATGGTTTAGCTTCAGGCCTCAAAGGAATAGTGCGAGTCATAACAGAAATATTAAATGTCTTTAGATCTTCATATCCCCAAGCTATTGCAGCAATGTCCTTCTTCAGTGCCCTCAGTATATCTTTTCTAATTGCTTCAGGGCAAGCTTTCCCTATGTAAACATTTCTTTCCGGGCCAGAATCAGCTAGGTTAATAGTTTCATATTCACCTCCTTTATCTTCGACTGATACCTTTTCCCGAGCCCTTGGGTTTGAATCAAAAATTCTTTCTAAGGCCACCATTCCCTTGGGAATGCTATTACCTTTTAGATTAAGGACCCCCTCTGTATTGCATTCTTTAGGGTTGCAGTCCCCTTGATCTCTGTCGATCTCATTGATGATCTGTCCTTCAAAAACATCTGAACTTGCTAGAAAAGCAAGGATATGTCGATCATCATCAAAGACTTGAAAGTTCGTGACATTATCAGGAACAACCGAGGTGGATATCAATTCCACTAAGAATCTCTTAAGCTTGGAGCCTTGCATGGGTTTTAGGGTACTTGCGGAAACAGCTAATGAATCAGCTATTTGATTTTTCTCTCTAGGGATTAAGCTAATCCCAAAAGCATCAAAGTCTTCAATCAGGTTCCATACCCGATTTCTATAAGTTGCCAGCCTTCTATTGTGACATGTGTATTGGCTGCGCACTTGCTTGATAACTACTTCTGAATCCCCTTTAACCATTACTGTAGTAACTTTCTTCTTATGTGCAAACATCAACCCCCGAGCTAGAGCTTCATATTCTGCTATGTTGTTAGTGCATCCAAACTGCAACTTGTAAGAAGCAAAGAAAGTTTTCCCTTTCGGGCTGGTTAATTCAATCCCAACACCACAGCCTGTTTTGGATTTGGATCCATCAAACGTGAGGGTCCACAGCTGATCATGAGCTGGAGTTGATCTTTTTGAGGTTAGTGTGGGCATTTGGATAAAATGAGCCATAGGTGGGGCTACTTGATCTTTCACATCAAATATGGGGAACTGGTGTTCAATAGGTTCCTCAGGTGTAATTACCAATTCCTGCACAGATATATCATATAATCCGTAGCTATCCTTTTGACAGTCACTTACATCTTTGATTAATCCCTTGGGTTTTGGTATACTTGTGAGTGCAGGGGTATCGAGCAAACCTTGGGGTTGTTCCTCATAAATATGCTGGTTTGGAAATGTGATTGGGGTAAGTTCAACTTGAGAAGGAACTTCCTTTGAAGGTATCTTATCCCTGGTTAACATTATTGCATCTTTGGCTTCAAATGAGAAGTGATCTGCAACGGTCTCAAGGTGACTTAGGCTAGTTTCCTCAGCTTGGGAAACATGATTTAAAATGCCGATGCAGGGTTGGCAGGTCAATTCCGAATGATTTTGGTAGTGTATCCTACACCAATTAGGGAGTAAAAGACTTTGCAAGTCGATATCTTCCTCTAAGACCAGCTGATCCTGTTGCAGCTTTTTGATCAATGTCTGTTGATTTTCATTAGTCATAGAATCAGGGAACTTTTGTATTGACATGTCTTTAGAATCAAGAACCGAAAAGGTTAGAATTTCCTCTCTTTTATAACCCCTATCTCGGTTTTAAAATAGGATACCTCGTTGGGACAATCATATTTAGTGATGATATGCCTGAGGTGAGGTTCACTTTCAATCCTAATCTGCGTAGGAATTCCCCTCCATGGTAGCCACATATGTGAAAAGTCAAGGGAGAGATATCCCCCTATACTTTTCATCAAACCTTTGCTCAACAGCATACCATAAGTCTCGGGAATGTCTGCTACTTGAACATCTATATTGATTTGAATTCTAGGGTCAAACCCTACTTGCACATGTATGTTTCTCAATTCTCCAACTACATTAACCTCTGTTTTGTCAAATTGGATGACCTTATTGTTTGTTTGGACAGGGTTCAATCCTAATTTCTTGCATATAGAAAATGGCATAACATTGCCAGAAGCCCCTGAATCTAGCAGGCAATTATGTAGATTCTTCCCACAGATCCTCAAACTCAAAAGAAATGGTGGGGTACCTACCTTGCTTCTGTACAAAGCTGCGTTCATGTCTACAGTAGGTGCCACCTTGTTTTTCCCTTTTGATTTATCAACTTGCTCCAAAGCTTTTAGCACTATCTTTCGTTGAGCAGGGCACCACTTTAGGATGTCAAAGTATGATAAAGAGGTTTTCTGTCTCTGCATCTTAGCAACAATATCAAATCCTGTGTTATAGCTTGCATTACATCTGACAACACCAGGTGAATTGCCTTTGTTATGGAAGTTAGGTGGACCTTTTGGTGGAGGAGGGTTATTATCAGCACTTTGATTTGGAGGCACCATGTGATTAGGTGGTGCTGATGTGGTGAACGGACCCTTACTCTGATTTCTTAGGAAGTGTCCTCCCTTTGTCTGAAAGGCTTGGGTATCATATGCATCCTCCTCTAGTTCGTTCTCATTTTACATTGGGAATGAAGGTTCTTCCTCAAAGAGGTCATAAGTCATTGCTGTATCTACTGAGCCACCACCTTTATTTGAATTCCCTTGAAAATTTTGGGCATCTGCCTGTTCCATCTTCACGACTTTTTCCATTTCAGGGTAGTTTACCTCAGATTGGGTCGGAGTATCATGCAGCCTGCACCAATGAGTCATAAAATTAAGGTCACCCACATTTGCAGTGTGTGACCTGTCCTCATTAGCTTGATAATTGTGAGAAACTCCTCAGTTATTTGGCCCTGTATTCCATTGCGGTTGTTATTTGGCCTCTGGTTATATCCTCTATTTTGGTTTTGATAGCCTTGGTTAGGGGAGTTTTGGCCTTGATAACCCCTCAAGCTGTGATTGTTGTTATTCTGATAATTACCCTGATTGTTATTGCTCTGATTAGGATAATTACCTTGGTTTTGAGAGGGGTTCAATCTAAGCTGAGCCACGTCATTTGTGACTTGAGACAAAATTTTCTTTAAGGTCTCCACCTCATTTGTGAGTTGGACCGTCTTTTCACTTTCAACACTCTTAGCAACAAGTGGCTGACCGACATGATTCGATGTTCCAGCTTGGTTATGATGACCATGTGGGTTGTGATGAGCCTGTGATTGCTAAAAGAAGTCAGGAGCTCCATTGGCAAAGAATGGAATAGGAGATTGAGTCAGCAACTCAAACATAGGTCCATAATGGGAAGGAGACATTCCTAGGACGGTATTGAATAAAGGGGTTGGGCTAGGCATCTGGTACCCCATTGAAGGAAAACCTTCTCCCAAACTTCCTTGTTGAGAACTAATTTGTTGTTGCAACTTAATGGCTAGATGATAGACTTTAGACAGGGAATCAATATCTGCCGGTTGATATGTCCTTTGTAGGAATAAGCCAATCAAAGGGTCTATAACTCTAAAATATGCTTGAATGGCACTACTCTCAATGACTAGATAGGGGTCTTGCAGTCTCCTATACATTCGTTGAAACTTGGTATTAAACAAGGGAAATTATTCACATGGCTCCTTCCTAATGGTAGCAAATTGGTGGAACAAAAGAGCTGGATCCACATAAACCCTGAACTGATTGATGAAAGCATTCTCCAGGTCTGTCCAGCTCAGAATGGAACCTTGTGGAAGATTGAGATACCAATTGTACGCCATATCCCCCAAGGAATAAGGGAACAACCTACAAACCACATCATGGTGAGCTACCTAAGCTCTGGTATAAGCGTCCTTAAAAGCTTGTATGTGCTCTTCAACACTCCTTGATTCGCCATGAATGTATCTGGGACAAAATTTCTCAGGATTCTTAGGCATATCATGAAAGCCTCCAGGAATAGTCCCCAATGGAGAGGGATTATTCTGAAAAAACGCCATTGGTGGTGGTGGTGGTGGTTGAGCCAGCTGTTGGATGGGTTGAACCAGCTGTAATGGAAATTGAGATGGATTCGGTGGTGGATTGATAGGTATCGACTGGGGTATTGGTGAAAAGCCTGGTGGAGTGAGCGGAGCTGACAAGGGTGGTATGATGGTTGCCCAAGTCTTGTGAATCTTGTGTCTTATTGGGGTCTTGAGTTCTATCAAAGTTGGTGGATTTTCAGCTGATCGAAGAACTCTACGAGACCTTTCTGGTGAGAAAAACCCAGTATTATCCAGTTTGCTCTTCTAGGCCCTCCTTCTAGCGCCAGTTTACTGTTGATGGGTCTGATGAGCACAACAACAGTTAAACAAAATATTACTATTCGGCTTTCCTGAAAGAGAAAGAATAACACATGGATATCTGACTCCCAAGGTCTTGGTAATCGGTTCTCAACTGCGCTGTTTTCACTCAATGGTTGATGTGAACTATAATGTTCAAAGGGCCTGCTGGTGTTGAGCTTCTGGATTGTTTTAAGATCAAACATAAATTTAAACCTATTTTAACTAGGGTTTTTAAAGAAACAGAAAAAAGATAGATCAAAGCTTTGGAACTGAAGCGAATAATAATTCATGCAATTTAACCAGACTTGTTACCGTTCAAAGAACTGCTAACTAAAACTGGAGAACAAAATCAACTTGTGATTAACACAGTTTCATTCATTCACAGTGCTAACTTCAACAACAGATTGTAAATCACCATTTAGACAAAACATAAACTAAAATTTCATTCCTTGAAAGCTTTGCAAATCAAATGATTAACCCAAGATAACTACCATTCTGAAGCATAATATGAAGTGGATTTAAATTTGGTTGCTTCTACTGTTTGTAAAATAGATAAACAACATTTACAAACTGGCACAATCACCAGTGTACAGAAAATCCATGTCTTTAAATCATCTCCATCTATACTAAGAAAACTTGAAAGATACATTACTGCCTCTGTTGAATCTAATTCCTATTCTATTCTACTCTTAAGTTTTTCTACTTTTAGAAAATTCCTACTGTTTAAAATCTCTCTCTCTATGTATCTCCTTTTTTTCTACTACTACTGGCCTCTGAAAAAAAAAAAAAATCTCTCTTTTAAAAGAGGCAAAAATGCCATATATACAGAACGTGCCCAAAAAGAATGTGTTAGCCCCTGTTTTAGGGTTTACAAAAATATCCCACTTCAAAAGGGTCGGCCCTTAGATCTTTTTGGAATGAAGTTAATGTTGCATTCAATGTGCATCCCCGGTGTCCATGTCGGTGAAGGATCGCCCTCAGGAGTAGCCCTTAGATCTTTTGCAACCATCGCAATAACTTCTGGCTTCCGTGTCCACCTTTGAATTTCCATCAAAGCTGCCTTGAATGTCCTCGAGCATTATCATTAATGTCGATCTACCTTTTCCAGTAGACACCACAACTGTCCCTGAGACTCGTGGCCTCTTCTTCCTTTTGGCTTTCTTCCTGCTTTAGATCTTTTTGCATGTTGACCTTCTCTGGAAGCAGCATCAGATTTTCCCGTTAGATCTCCACACCATTGTTGATCTTCCTCACAAGAATAGTCAATCAGTCAAATTGCCAATGGTTCGCCTTTAGCTTCTTCTGATTGGTTGAACACACACCACGTAAGCTTTTCGGGCGGTCAAAAGTTCTTCAGACAGAATCGCATGTCGGTGAGACACTATCCGTGTCTCCCCGATGCGATTAGACTTCACAACAACAGTCGGCATAGCGTACAACTGTCGGCAAGAGTTCATAGCGAGCGGCCAGAGTCATATCGATATCCAAAATTGTTGCCCACACCAGCGCTATCGGCCATACCTCATATCGAAGACCAACCATTAGGCCAAGAGTCTCACCGATGCCTATAATTTTGTGAACCACTGTCGGCGAGACTACCTTCGGTCGGTGAGACATTACACCGAGCGCAAAACATTATACTAAAGGCACCATTCCATGTCGGCGAGACCCCCGTCGGTCGGCAAGACTTCATACTGATGACACCTCCTATCGGCGAGACATCTCTCCGATGACACCTCTTTTTGCCGAGACCTCACCCCTTCGGCCAGACCCTATGCCGAAGGCATAACCTTTCGGCGAGACCTCCATCTGTTGGCTGGACCTTTCACCAAGCTCAAAACATTATACCGAAGGCACCATCCTTTGGTGGGACTTCCTCCATTCGGCCAAACATTATGCCGAACTCAAACCTTTCGGCGAGACTCCCCCGTGTCGGTAGGACATTTTCCTGAAACCATCCCACTTCGGCGAGACTAACAACCATTGGCGAGACATCTTCCCGATGACACCTCTTTTCGCCGAGACCTCACCCCTTCGGCCAGACCCTATGCCGAAGGCATAACCTTTCGGCGAGACCTCCATCTATCGGCTGGACCTCTCCCCGATGTTAATCTTGTGCACAAGGGTCAGCGTGACTAACAACGAAGCGGAGAGAAACATAAAAACTCATGGCAACTGAAATGTGTGGCCGACTAATGTATTTCAAATGAATAGAACGCACTGCTAGTCGGCAAGACAACAGAAGGGTCTCACCGACTTTCTCCTTAGAGGAGTTTTATGCCAAATCTGATTGAGGTATGCCTTCTAACTGACTTCCTTTGAAAAATAACATTTTGATGCATGATTCAACCCTGCACAACAACGCCTTCATTAGTCCCCAAAAGCATATAAAATATATCATTTTTCATCATTTGTTTATATTTAAAAAAAAAAAAAGAAACCCAACTCTGGCTGAGTCAGAACCAAATCAGACAGAACGAAAGACAGACTTAGGAGGAAAACAAGAGAACTCCTAAGACCTAAACAAACAACGAAAGGCGATAAAAACAACAGAAAAAGGGGGACCCATTTTGATCCAGAATAAAATGGGGTGGTTATGCAAGGCATAACACAACTGTGCCACACAAGTATCTCAGGATATGTTTAGCTGCAACAAGATGTATCTGTCTCGGCTCACACATGAACTGACTAAGTGCACTCACAACATAACAGGTATTTGGTCTATTGTTAACTAGATACATCAAGGACCCAATCAGCTGTCTGTTCAATGTAGGATCCACCAAGTCTGAACTAGCTGCAGCCTCCTTCAATTTATGTAGGTTGGTCTCCATAGGTGTAGACATGGATTTGGAATCCATCATACCAAATCTCTTAAGTATATCAATGATGTACTTTCCTTGACTTAGAATCATCTCATTTGGTTTTTGTCAGACTTCTAATCCAAGGAAGTAGTGCATGAGCCCAAGGTCCTTCATCTCAAATTCAGAAGTCAACTCCTTCTTACACTCGAGAATCAGGTGATCTTCTCCAGTAAGAATCAAATCATCAACATATAAGACCAAAATTAATGCATCACCATTGATTACCTTGAAATATAGATTTGAGTCAGCATCATTCTTCAAGAAACCCAAACTTGACAGGTAACGATCAATCCTTTCGTATCAAGCTCGAGGAGCCTGCTTAAGACCATAGAAGGCCTTCTTCAGCTTGCAAACATGAGACTTCTTCCCATGAACCTCAAATCTATCAGGTTGTTCGATATAAACTTCTTCCTCGATGACACCATTGAGAAAAGCTGTCTTCATGTCCATTTGATGAATCTTCCATCCTGTAGATGCAGCAATGGCAATGATGGTTCTAACAGAAGTATAGCGAGCAACAGGAGCAAATATTTCTTCATAATCAACTCCCTCTTTCTGTGAAAACCCACGAGCCACAAATCTTGCCTTGTACTTCTCAATGCTCCCATTTGCAACATGCTTGATCTTGAAGAGCCATTTTGAAGATACCACAGACTTGCCCTCGGGTCTAGGAACAATGTCCCAAACATCATTCTTGAGAATTGATTGGTACTCCTCTGTCATAGCATCTCTCCAAACCTGATGACTAGATGCTTCTTCAACACAGGTAGGTTCGGATTCAATAATCTGACCCATTAAAGCAACATAATTGGAGAACTTATGTGGCCTTTTACTTTCTCTGAGTGTGCCTTTAGGGGCTGCATAACTTTCAGCCTCTTGCATAGTACGCCTGGCCCATAGAGGTCTCTTTCTCCCAATAACAATGTTAGTAGGCCCATCAGTAGGTTCCAAGGGTTCAACAGGATCAATATCTTCTTTTGGTTCTGAAGTCTCCCTCTGAATCTTAGGAGTATGGTCATCTTCCATATCCTGAGGAGACTCTTCATTATCGATCTCCATATGAATGCCCCTGGATCTCCTGAATGCAACATCTTCCTCGAATGTGACATCCCTACTGATGTCGATCAACTTTTTTCGTGGAATGTATATCCTGTAGGCTTTTGATGTCTCACTGTAGCCCACAAATATTCCCTTCTTGCCAGAAGGCTCCAACTTAGTTCTCTTTTCCTTTGGAACATGAATATAGACAGGACATCTAAAGATCCTCAAATGACTGACTTCAGGCTTCTTCCTTGTAAAGGCTTCTTTCAGAGTCATATTCAACAAGACCTTGTGAGGACTTCTGTTCTGAACATACACAGCTGTCCTGGAAGCTTCTGCCTATAAGAAGGTTTGCAAATCTTGGTCATGGATCATGGCCTTCGCTGCTTCCACGATCGTCCTGTTCTTTCTTTCCGCAACACCATTCTGTTGAGGATTATAAGGGACACATAACTCCCTCTTAATCCATGCATCAATACAAAAATCCCTAAAGCTGCCAGAGGTGAATTCTCCACCATTATCTGATCTGAGGACCTGGATTCTTTTACCAGAAAGATTCTCTACCAAGGCTTTGAATTCCTTAAACCTTCCTAACACTTCCTCAGACTCTTTAGTTTTTAAAAAATAAATCCAAGTCTTTCTAGAGTGGTCATCAATAAACAAAACATAATACAAAAATCCACTTGAAGACAGAACAAACATAGGTCCATATAAATCAGAATGAATAAGGTCTAAAATGCACTTAGATCTATTTTCTGTACTATGGAAAGGAGCTTTTATATTCTTACCTATTGCACAACCTTTGCAAGTTCCTTCATGCTCCTGATTGAACTTAGGAAGACCCAACACCATTTTATCCATGATAGGTAAGGCTCGGAAGTGTAGGTGAGCCAATCTCCGATTCCAAAGATCACAGAGACTTGAAGAATCATGGACCAAAGCTTGTAGAGGGCGCATGCAGAGCCTATAAAGACTTTCATGTCTAACTCCAATTACGTGGGCATCTTTGAAGCTAGAGTTCTCCATCCACACTAGAACTTTGCCTTTGGAGAAGGCAACTTGATATCCTTTATCTTCCAAGGCTGAAATTGAAATGAGATTACGCTTGATTCCTGGAACGTAAAGAACATTGCTCAATTGAAGTGTGATGCCGGAATCCAAATGAAGTGTAGAGGTCCCAATCCCTTTCACGGAGTAGCTAGCATCATCTCCAATGATGACTTGTTTGGATGAATCTCTCTCCACCAAGCTTGATAAGTGCTCCTTGAAAATCGTGATGTGTCGTGAAGCACCACTGTCGATTAGCCAAGTGTTGGTGTCAGTGGGTGTATTGCTTGACAATGCCGAGTAGAACAAGTATTCACAATGAATCCTTCTACGGAGAAGCATCATCAACATCTGGAACGGTGACTTGATTCTTAGGTCTAGTTGGACAATGCTTAGCAAAGTGGCCAAACTTATCACACCTAAAGCATTGGATCTTGGACAAGTCTCTCTTTTTCTTGGTAGGGGGAGCACCATCATTTCCCTTATCTCGATTCCTCTTGAAGAATCCTTTCTTTCCATCTTTTCCCTTCTTCTTCGAAGCTTGGGAGGCGAGAACATGAATGTCTTCATTAGATGAACTTTGACCAATGCCTCTAGCCACCAATCCTGACTCTTCTTGAATGCAATCGGCCCTCAAGCGATCGAACTTCAGAAGTTTGGATCTTGCACTAATTCCTTGAATGTGGGACTCCCATGATAATGGAAGACCATTGAGAGGAAGCATCGTTAGATCTTTATCATCAACCATATGACCAATTGTAGAGAGCTGATCTCTTAACTCCGAGATCCTCATGAAGTAGGCAATCACTGATTCTCCTTTAGCCATCTTCACATGGTGTAGTTGTTGCTTCAGTGCAAGAGCCCGGCTAGTGTTGTTGATTTCGTACATCTCCTCTTATGTCTTGAACATCTCCCTTGTAGTCTTCAACTTGGAGACAATCAGAACAATATGGTCTTTGACGGAATCAACCAACAACTTCTTCGCCTTGATGTCTTTCTTCCTCCATTGCAACTTCTCTTCTTCCTCTTCAGGTTCGGGAACTTTGGTCTCCACAAACTCAGCCAAATCATTCTCTTCCAATGTGAGCATGATTCTAAACCTCCATGATGTATAGTTGGTAGCTCCCTCGAGTCTATCCTCAATCTTCAATCCGTTTACCATTTTGATTGAGGTAGTTATAGACAAAGAATTATGACGAAGAGAATAGAGTATCACTGTAGTATCAAATCTGATCACGATCTTCTCAAACCCGCTCTGATACCATGATAAATTTAAAGATCAGATTGACATGTACAAAAATTAATTCAAAACACAACACAAGACACAACAGATACCCTGGGAAAATCCTCCTCTTGAGGGAGAAAAACCCAGCCAATAATATCTCTTATATTATTGAATCTCAATAAGAAAACTCCTTTACAATAGGGGCTAATAATGAGCCCAAGAGAATGCAAAATAAGTTGATTCTCACTCAGCAATATGACAATGATAATCTCAGACTTTGATAACAGATCGATTAATTTGCTTTGCTTCTTTCTCTTATTCGCACCTTAGACTAGTGAATGGATAGTGTAAATTGGATGATGAACAATGAGCAAATGAATGACTATATATACAAGTTTTGGTAGAGGACGTGCCTCTTCAAAGCAAAACCAAGTCGGCCTTCATAAAAGGTCGTCCACCAATAAATAATATTCTTTCATAAGAGATTGCACCTAGAGAGAAAATCGTAGCCAAAGTAGAATGAGGTCGGCCTCATACAATTCTTCATTAAATGATGACTCTTCAAAACTCGTGCCACTTATAAATTAAATAGCCTCTTAGCTATTATTTAAGTTATCAAACAAGAACAATCGATAGGCTGGAAGGATACGACTGAAGCTGTAATATAAACATTAACATTATGATCTATCTACTATGAGATCCAAGAAGATACTATGACCTTCCAAAGACTTGGGTTGTGCTTTATCTACTTTCTTCCACTAACCCGATGAGTTGTGCCTAGTCCATTTTCTTTTAGAGATTGTCATGCTTAGATGTAGTTGCTTGTAAGGGATACCAAGAGTTGTTAGTTTGATGCCATCCTTCTTCAAGCTTGCTACAAGCATTGGGTGTAGGAAGGTCCCATTGAATAGAACTTACACATATGGGGATAAATAAGTAGGAATTGTTCTGCTTTGCTTGTTATTATCAAATTTTTTGTTGTGACCATTTCACACATCGCCCCATTGCAAATGGGTACCCCCTGTTTTCGCTTTTTGCCTCGGCGTCGCAATTGCTTATCACTTGTCTTTTTACAATGAGGTCATCATTTTGAGAGTTTCAAGTCAGTTTGTCGAGAGTTACCCGAGCCAAATCAATAATCCATGCTTGAATCAGCGCATAGACGTCATGGAAGTGCTCAGAAGGCCTAGGAAATGAAGATCGCCTGTGAATTCGGCCAATTTTGAGACTTCCTACTTTTTAGGAAATTTTGCTTTTTCGCTTTTTCATTTTTTGGCATTTTTGGACCAAACAGGGTTCCCTATTTTTTAGGGTTTTGTTCTTTTCTATTTTTAGAAAGTTTTTATATTTGGAAAGGTCTCGAATCTCAAAAATCCACTCAGAAGTTCGAAAAACTCGATAGAACTCTCAGAAAATCAATGAGAAAATTGAAAAATCATTGAAAAATCTGGAAAAGCAAGGAAAAAAAGCATGAAAAATCAGTAAAACGCATGAGAAAATCAGACTGAAAAACATTAAATTCTGGAAAAATCATTCAAAACCAGTCAGATTTGAAGCACAAAATCACAGAAAATTAACTCAAAAAAAGATGAAATTCATGAGAAATCTGGTTAAGTCTGAAGAAATTCGCCATGAAGGAGGTCCTTGAAATGTGCGACGGAAGGAAGGAAGGAGTGTCTGGAAGTATGGAAAGTCCGCGAGCCTTCAAGGATGCAATGGCAAGGACTAAGGAAAGTCCGCCAGTCATAAAGATGGGAATGTCCAAGACTATGTGAAGTCCGCCCAGCTTTACTTGGAAGATGCCAAGACCTTCCAAAGTCCGCCATGCTCAAGGGAGTAAATGCCAAGACCTTCCAAAGTCTGCCACACTTTGGCAAGAGGTCTTTGAACTCCGCCCAAGCCTTGAGGGGTTAGGAAAACACCCTTGGAAGTCCGCCTAGGCACATGGGAAGTAAAAAAATTGAAAATTTCACTAAGTATTGGTGCATAGCAAAGAAAATTTCGAAAATTTGCTAAGTGTAAGAGCCTAAAAAGGTGGAAAATCGATGACAAGGAAAGTGCTAAAAGGTTTGGAAGTCCGCCATGTCCAAAGAAATGTCCAAGACCATAGAAAGTCCGCCCTCACCTTGTCCAAGCACTTGGAAAGTTCGCCATGGTCTATGAAGGGAGAAAATTACAATTTTTGCTAAGTGTTTGGTGCCTAGCCAAGAGAAATTCGAAAATTTGCCTAAGTATAGAGGCCAAAGGATGAAAGGTTGAAGTTTTGGGCTAAGTATCATGACATTTTCAAGAGGTTAAGTGCTAAGTTTTAAAGGACAAGAGCTAAAGAAAATTCGCCATGGCATGTGAAAGTGGAAAAGACTTTGGGAAGTCCGCCTAGGCTGTGACCAAGAATAAAATGAAGTGTGCCTAGCATGAAAACGAAAGAGAAAGTAAATCGCCTAAGTATGGATGTCTGGAGAAAATGTTATAAAAATTGACAACTTTGGCTAGAGAAAAATGCACGAGGCAGGGAGAAAGGAAGGATCGCCCTTAGCCAGAAGGAATAAGAATCTGTCAAGCGTCAAGGAAATTCACCTGATGAAGACATCCAGACAAAGACTGTGCCTAAAAAAATTCGTGCGAGCAAGAGAAAATTTGACTTTGGCAGAAGAAAATAGGCTCAGTGCAATTAAAAGTTCGCCATGGCAAAGAAAAATAGGGATCTGGCATAACAATTGTCGACGAAATGGCTTAAATTTTGACTTGGGTAGACGAAAGTGGGAATAAAATTGGAAAATAAACTTTTGGCCAAAGAAAACGAAGAGAAAATCAAAATAGCCATGGGTCCAAAATGTACGGGTTGGAATAAATTAAAATATTTTAATATTTTAATAATTTATTTCAAAATACTTAAAAATATAAAATGCCTTGGACAAAATAATGGATGGAAAGGCAAGCTTCAAGTCCACCCAAGGTGAAGATGTCTAGCATGAAGCAAAGTCTGCACAAGGATGGATGTCCAAGACAAGTGCAAAATCCACCTGGAGAAGTGTCCAAGACAGTCCAAAATCCGCCCTCAATCATGGTGGAAAATATTCTAAGGCATGAAGCGCCTAGAAGGGAGATGAAAAATGGCAAGCTTAGTGGAAAGCCCGACCTATCTCTTGGCAAGAAATCTCTAAGTCCGCCTTACCTTGGGAAGATAAATGAAAAGAAGTTCTCAAAGTCCGCCATGCACTTGTCCCAGGCTTGATGAAGTCCGCCCAGCCAAGTAAACTCAAAGAATTGGCTAAGTAAAAATTCAAAAATTTGAAAAGGCACCGGTAAAGTCCGACCTTGCTCAATGGGTGGACGACACAAGACAGTCTGACTTTTCCCAAGCACAGCATGTCCAAACCTTTACAAAGTCCGACTTTGCTTGGAGAAGGTATGTCCAGGCATCCATAAGATCCGCCAAGTACAATGGCAAACATGATGCAAAGTCCGACCTAGACCAAGAAAAGAAATGGCAAAGTGTTGAGAAAGTTCGCCCCAGTGTAAGAGAAAAGATGGTAAGCACTAGGGAAAGTCTGACTTCTCCCCAGAGATGTTTGTCCAAAGTGGCTTGAAGTCCGACTTAGGCTGAGAGAGAAAACATCCAAGCTCATGTGAAGTCTGCCCAAGGAGAGGATGAGAAAATTGGCTAAAACTCAGAAAATTGGCTAGTGTTGATACCTTGGGGAGAAGAATTCACTAAGTGTTGGACAAAAAACAGGAAGGATGGAGAGAAATAAAGAGGAAATGAATAAGATCCTTGTCCAAAGATGGAATTTGTCCTACATAGCACAAGCCAAATTCAAGAAAAATCCACAAGCAAATTTCATCCAAAACCTTGGCTAAATGTTGAATGGTCCACATGAAGGTGTTACAAAATAGCCAAAATTTGGCTAAGTCTGGGAAATACTTCATAGAGGAAATTCCAATTTCCTCCATTGTGGCAAAAGCACAGAGGCATTCTTCTCCAAATTCTAGGCACTTGAAAGAAGCAATCAGGACAACTTCTTGAGGGATTTCATCTCCTGAAGAATTAAAAACAAGCTTCCAATTAGAATCAGATGGTGACAAGAAGAGTGTTCCAAACAGATCTCCATACTTCGACAATTTCTCGGCACAAATTGGAGAATTCAGAGAGGAAATCCCAAGGAATAGCATCAACCCAGTTCAAGCAGGAGGAATTTCAAAGCAACCAACTTCAAGTCCAGACACCTGCTCCAAGGGGAGACTTCCAGACCTCAAAGATTCTAGTACAGGTAAGAAGAAGAAATCAAAGTCTCAAAAGGAATCCAAGATCAAAGCTAGGAAGGAACAAGCACAACGGACAGAGTCATCGGCAGGGAAAATATTCTAAGGCAAGCACGTTGAAGAAAAACGAAGCAACCAAGGAAGACATCCAGCACGCTGAGGTGGCGCCTCGTCATCTTCCAACCAATCAAATTGTTCCAAATCAACATGCAACAACATTCTATTTTATTGTTGATTTATATTTAGCAAAAGGGACAAGTGTCCTCAAATGAAATTTTCTCATTGGTCGAAAGTGACAAACCCTAATTAGGGTTTTATTTTGTAATCTCGGTCGTTGATTTGAAATCAATCTTGGCCATTGAATTGTAATTGGGGTGCCTATAAATTGAGCTCGCCCCCTCATTTGTAATGTGTGGAGACAACATATGCGATTGTTGCATTGAGACTATTTCGAATAATAAAAGCTCTTGTGCATGATTTGCCTTGAATAACTTTTATTGTCAAATAGTAAGCGAGGTTGCATATCTTCTTCCGCCATAGATTAAAGTTAGAATTAGATTAAGTAGAATTTGCTTTGAAAGTTGGTTAAGTGAATGAGAGATTGATCGTATTGATTCAATGGTGAAGTATTGCTCATACTTTCTTTGAATGGATGATTTGCATTCGATGCGTAAAGTTAGCCTGAGCTTATAATTGTGGAAGCTTAACTTCAGCCTCATTCGAGGTTTGAAAATTATTATCACACCCCTTGAAGATTGCACCCATTTTGCATATGTTGTCCAGCAGGAGGCGAAACAAAGTGTGGTTTATCCCCTTCACCAGATCCTTACTGTCTCTTAAGTTCTTAGGCGTAGAATAGATTCCCCTAAACCCTTATCCTTTTGCTATTTTTCGAGATCCGCATTGAAAGTCCTAATAGAAAGCCTTTAATGATAAATCCGCCTAAGTCCCAAACTTGTGAAAAGTTCTTTAACGTAAGTCCCCTTGTTTATTACCAGCAAATCACAATGCCCATTGAGCTTATCCACACGTCAAGACCTGACAAAAGAAGCCTTGGAATCGCCATATGATCTTCTCGCAATCTTAGCATATGCGATGGTTTTTCAAGAGAGGATAGAGTGTCTTTGGACATTTTATTCTGTGTGTTCGGTGGATGATAAAACGTACACCAACATGTCCCTAGCTGCAAAGTTTCATTCTAGGTAGAGTGATTATGCTTCATTTTGGTGTTGAGGTTCTTCTCCTTCTTTGAAACTCAGGCATCAAAGGCAAGCACATATTATTAGATTATTTGTATCTCTAGCGGCTCATCGGATGTGGATTTTAGGCTATGTTCCACAGAGTCTCAGGATGGGGGGATGGTAGGAACGAATTTTAGTGATGGGGAGACCAAGGGCCTATATTTGGGGATGATGGGGGAATGGTGGCACAACAATATATATTACTTCAAAAAATAGTTATAAAAAATATATACAAGGAATACCTTATGAAACTTTGAAATACTCTAAACATATTTGATATTGCATTGAATGGACAATGAAAATGCTGAATATCTATATATTTATATTTAAAATGATTATTATTGATAAGATCCACACATATAATTATGGGAATAATACAATGTTACCCCAAGTTTCCAGGACGGGGACGACAGGGGACGGCAGGACGAGTCCCCAAGTTTTCGATTTTTGAGGCTAAATTTGGGGACGGTGGGGGACGACTATATAAAAATATAGGGAAAATTTTACAAATATAGGGAAATTTTAAATATTCATATGATAACATGGATAAGGCATGCATAATATACATTATAGAACATTAACATATAACATTTGTGTTCAACATTATGCCAATACTCAATACGCATTCAAAATTAACATATATGAATTATGAACAACCTCCAAGTTATAATTTATATACTTATATCAAAATGCCCAAAGGCTACATTGCTGCCATATAGTTTTAAAGTTTGATATGAAAATCAAAATACAATATCGTATGTCAATAATGAATAAACAAAGAGCACTGCTGCCCCTAATCATCTCTCATAACCGCATCAAAATTAGAGTCATCCTCTGAGTCACTGCAATGTGATGGTCCTCCTCAACCAACGAAACCCCAACCAAAACCTCAGCTGTCTCCTCCTCATCTACTTGGGCCACATCCTCGGGATCAATATCCCACTGTAGAGCTGGAGTCTATCGATACTTTGGAGCTTGCCGATCCTGAAGCCGAAGAGCACTATGAACGGCCACTAGCTTCTCCATTCATCTAGAGGTAAATCTATTCCTCTTGAGGGAGTGGATAAAGCTATATGTGGACCAATCCCTCTTTGCAGTAGAGGAACTGACAACCTGTGCAAGAAGGCGAGTAGCAAGTGTCTTCAATTGCAGTGTATCCCTCCCATGATAGGTCCACCATCCAATAGGGTTCAATTGAGCTAATATAGCTCTATACCAACCTCACCTGTGGTTTACTCAAGTTTGGGCCATTAAGATTTGCAAAGTCTAGGAATTGTGTCCGAAGTAGTGAAGCCTACTCTACTGGATAAATCTTTTCAATGCCCTGTGTTAACCCGTCTAAAACCTCAAGGTCATCACATGGAGGCATCCTACCAGCCATTGGTGCATATACCATTTTAGATCTAGAGCAAAGGCAGCCATATGAAGCGGGGTGTTCATTGTATTCCACCTCCGCGTTACAATGGGCCTAATGTGTTGCTCATATAAATCCAAAGTGGGATCCTTTGCCGAAATAGTTTGCTTGATCTTCCCAAGCATACTGTCAAATGTCTCATATATCTCTCCAATACTAGGAGAGTCTGTATCAGCATATCAGATGACATCTACAATAGGCGAGATGAAGGAGCAAATATATCTGCAAAATGCAAACAAAAAGTTCAAAATAATTAGTTGACAAGTTAATTGACATTTTAGAAACTTCAAAAGTTGGAACATTGGACAAGAAAATTAAAATTTTAAAATTAGAAATTTAATATGAAAATCAACCATCTAATATGTCTTACCTCACATTGGCCCACCAATCGTCATCGAGGATCTTTTGTTTGATGGTCTTTCCTTGAGCAGAACTTGCATTAGGGCATCTAGTCCACTCTACATTGACCATCATTAGTTGTTGAGGCTCATGCACCTCAAGTATCCTCTCCAACAAGATGAAGTATGTGGCATATCTACATTCATTGATTCAATGATTCATTAAAAAATAAAAATTTAAAACAAAATTAGATTATGAATACAAATTGGAAGTGAAACAAAATGAAGTGGCATACCTTGTCTCAACAGGTTTGAGAAACTCCTTCTTTGAAAATGTTCTGAAGAGAGTAAGTGAGGTGTGGTGATTGCAAATGAACATTTGAATATGTCTAGCTTCTGCCACTGTTTGCTTCACCCAATCCAACTTCCCTATGTCTTTCAATGCATTGTTCAATGCATGAACACATGGGGTCCAAAATATGTGCCTATTAGTACCCTCCAACATCAACCTAGCCGATTTGCACACACGTGCTGAATCAATGATCACTTGCACCACATTTGCAGCCCCAACCTCCTCTATGGCATCTCTCAAAATGGAAAACTGGAAGTCTGCATCCTTACATCTCCCTGAACAATCTATGGCTCTAAGAAAATAAGAACCAACAGTGCATGTGACTATGACATTGATGAGTGGCTGATGTCTAACATTAGTCCACCCATCCATCACTATAGAGCACCCCGTCCTCATCCATGTTTGCCTCATCTCCTCCATTAACACATTAACTTTGGAGTACTCTTTGTCTAGGAGGGTGATGCGTAACTTATGATCTCCAGGGGGTATGAATGAAGGACCGACAATGGCTATATCTTTCACCATTAGTTTGAAATAAGAGGAACGGGCCACATGAAATGGGATGGCATGGGTAAAAAAGAATTTGGCAATGGAAGATTCCATGGCTTCTCGTGCTTGGTTATTAAACATGGACTCAACTGAAAATGCCTTCCCACTACCACTCACCTTCCTCTTTCCTCTTGAGGCAACTCCACTACTACCAACCGTGGAAGGAATAGGATTAGGCATAGATGATTGTGAACTTGGGAAAGAAGGTGACCCACCTTGAACCCCACTATCCAACTTCATTTGAATTTTTTGGCACTCTAAAAATAGTTCATCTGTTAATGTAGGACACACTCTAACTCCATGGCCCACCTCACCCAAAAAATGATACCTAACTCTTGTGTAGCTGCCCCTAAATTCCTTTTCACAAACATGGCAAAACCACGCCCTACTCCTCCCTAAATTTTTTGTTCTTTCACCCACGGGTGTAACATATTGAAGGAATGGTTTATTTTTTTGTTTAATGGGTGTTTTGCATAGTGTTCCATGGTATTGGTATTGGTTGTTGAAGGGCATTGGACTGGGTTTCTTTGCTCTCCACTAACACCCCCACCACTTTCCCTTCTAGTTTGCACTTCAACTTCACTATCACTCCCATCCTCATTGCTGCTCATGTTTTTTATGTTTAGAATGCAAGTTTCAACTGAAAATGCAAAATAAAAATAAAAATCAGACAATGCATGCTTGAGATTTTGCAAAAAAAATGAAAAAAAAAGAGGGAAAGGAAATGCATATGTCTTTGGTGGATTTGCACTCCCAACAACACTAATTTCAACCTCCTCTCCTCCTTCAAGCTGCTGCTCCTCCTTCAATGGCTGCAACTTCTTTTGTTCTCAAACCGTTGGCTGCTCAAACAAACAAATGCAAAAATGAAGGTTAGAGAGGCCTTTTTTCCCTCTTAAGAGTAAAAAACAATGGGGTCCACATATGCCACATAGGCAGGGGCGTGTGTTTTTTATTTTGGGTTTAAAAGCACTTTAGACGTTCCTCTGGACGGTCGAGGGATGGGTCAGCCGTCCCCCTGTACACGGGACGTCCCGAGGATAGGGATGGGGCATTTTAGGGGGGGACGCGTCCCCGGGTTTCCCTAGAATAATATAATGTAGAATATAGATCTCACACAACACTAGAGATGTTTGTGGGTCAATATGCCCTAATATCCAATATATGTTGAAATAGAGTAAACCCTTGAGGTAGGGTAACACCATACAATACTCCCTACGGAAGAAGCCACTCCATGCTATATCTCCAAGAGATCCCAAATACAATATCATACTTCACACATATCTTGCAATGATAATCACCTCCTTTATATATACCTCCTCCTAGTAATACAATGGAGGGGTAATCCTAATGAAGGCCTACTCAATTCCTGATATAATTAATTACACAAGTTATTCACATGACTCAATATAACTAACTTAAGGGATGTGTGCCACATGTCGGCATCTCCATGCATCTAAATACATTATAATATCATATCCCTAGATACATAACAATTTCATTGAAAAATACAATTGGCCAATGGTCTAGATGCCTCAAATCATCATTCATCTCGAAAGTCTGTGTCAAACTCCTCATCACTTGAACTACTAGACTCCTCAAGCTCAAGCTCCTCCAAAGCAATACTAACTCAACTCGTGTTGGCTCCTTTGGCTCTATATCTATTGAGTGTTGGACTCTTCTTGTAAATTAGTTTGTTGTGGTCAATGAAATGCAATGTGCTATGTACAACTACAAGCTTTTGTGCCCTCCTAGAGATAAGTCGATTCTTCTTAACAAGTGGATTGATCTATAAGTAGACCAATTCCTCTCAACAATAGAAGAACTAGATTCATGGGACAATAGATGAATGGTTAGTGTGGTAGTTAAAGAATTAGGCCCATGTATAGTCCACCATAGACTTGGATCCTCCTGTGCCATAATCTCCCTATCCATCTTGGGCTCTTTGAATATTCCTCAATACAAATGATGTTGGCTTGTGTAGATTTATACATTTTGAATGGCCTTCATGAACCTTGCCTTTCATTTCAACATTCTGTTAGGAGTAATTTTGCTTGACCCTTTCACATACCACTTCGAGTTCAATGCACTAGTAGCCATGTGCAAGAGAGTGTTGAGCTTCTCTCATTAGTGATGAATAATTGGCTGAATGTGTTTATTATAGGGCTCTAATGTGGGGTCTTTTTCTTGTACAATGGCCTTCATTTGGCCTAGCATACTGTTAATGCACTCACATACCTCTCCAAAGGTAGGCGCATTTGTATCCCCATATCTAATAACTTTGAAGATTAGAGCAATGATGACAACAATGTATCTTGCATCAGCTCCAAAAGTATCACTCTTCATTGTGTAATGTTCCCTTTTTGGGATTGCCCTAAATCTTGCTCTAGAATAAAAAAATTTAATGTAGTTAGGGTTATAACTAACCAAATAGATGCTTGAAGCAATATAAAACTTGGCTTAGGTCCCGCAATCATGTTAGACATTATTGGAAATATAATTCATATGATCAAAACTTATATAATGAATGTCTTATCTATTTAAACCATGTAAAAATACATAACTATTTCAAAACTATATAAACTACACAATATCCATAATGCATAGTGGAAGTCTAATCATAATAGGACTTGGATGAGAAGCATGATAAGTCCGCTTGAAGCTATCCATGATAAGCTCAAGAGTGGATATACCATCCCTCTTGGTACCATGTGGTAGACATGCGGGCATCCAACATGGGGTGGCGTACTTGGTGGATAAACTTGTATCCTTCTTATGATTGAGACTCCTTGAATCCTTCCCAACAACCAATCCATGTAAAGATTGGGGAAAAAGCTACAATAGAAGGCCCATAGATTCCTCTTTCTAAGCCCAAGGGTGGACACTCACCCCCTTGGTCCCAAGTGGCAGACACATTTGTTGTAATGTGCAATGTGCAATGTGCAATGCGATTTGCAACTCAAGCATCCTCTCCATGAGAATGAATTATAATGCATATTTGATCTCTATAGGTTTCAAAAACTCCTCAGAGAAGGTTCTAAGGAGTATATGTGAAGTATGATGGTTGTAGATAAATATTTGCAGATCTCTATCATCAATATACACCTATTTGATCCATCTGATTTTTCCCATGTCCTTGAATGCATTATTCATGGCATGCACACAAGGAGTCCACCAAATATGACTGTAGGCTGCCTCAATCAATTTCATTGCAGATTTGCACACATATGCTGCATCGGTCACTATTTGCTCCACATTCTTTGGCCCAACCTTCTCAATAGCATCTCTAAGGATTTGGAAATGAAAATCAACATCCTTGCAGTGCTTTGAACAATCAATAGCCCTAAGAAAGTAAGGGCCCTCTAAACATGTGACCATAATGTTGATGAGTGGACGATGCCTGATTCTGTTGACCTATCCATGATAAGGTTGCATCCTCTAGTGACCCAAGGTAACTTTCATTTTCTCCATTAGAATATTAATATTGGAATAGTTCTTCTCGAAGATTGTTGTCTGCAATTTTGTCTCCCTTGGTGGCACACATGATGGTCTAGCTCTGATTATTTTTTACCACAACCTCCTTATAATAAGGAGAGTGGGCCACATGGAATGGAATACATTGAATTTGCCAATGGCATCATTTGCCTCATTTCCTTTTTGCACATTAAATAACTCTACCACCATGTTTGCAACATCACTATAGGTCACTCTATGTTTCCTCTTAGGCTTTGCTAGTGCTGCCCTTGAACTAGATGAAAAAGTATAAGTAGAACGAGCTAAAACTCGTGGATTTGAGGTAATCTATAATGTCCCCATTCTTTTATTATGTCAACATCGTAATTTGTTGCGGCTTTCATAGTAATCACTAGAGGGGTTATTTGACGTCTCCGATGAGTTTGTGTATTTTGGTACCTTACGATGCCACTTCTGATCAGGTTCTGTATTTATTGCATTTTCAGTTGGCGGTGCAGGAAATAATAATTAATTAAATAATTAATTTTGAGTTGTCGAAAAAGATTA
>VDFB02296263.1:0-12562 GCA_007258455.2 Sequoia sempervirens
TGTTTGCATATTTGTGGTGCTTACAACTGTATAACAAGACAATAACCTTGAGAAAGCAACCACTTCATGAATGCCAATGATAGTATTTCCCAAAATGAAGATGGGTAATGCATTGAACCACGTTGAAGCAAAACACATCAATCAATGCTCATACAATATCACATCACGGTAGAGGTGAGTAATTTTAGTCTATTCTATGCCTATAAAAACAAATGTGTGCATCTACATTAAATGGATAGTTGTTTCAGTACATGAGAAACTTTTTGGATGCATGAGTATAATTTACTAAGCAATCAAACCATGATGAAGAGAAACATGCACATGATTTGTTTTTAGGCTTAACATATAAGTCAATTGAAAGCATAGTGCATACATGAGTAGCTCATGTTTACAAAATGTGTTGACCTAGTTACAAATAGTACAATGATTTTTGCTGAAAATGATATTCTTGGACTATCAAGGTGAGTTATTTTAAAGGTTTTCAATGTCAAAGAGTAATGGTGTAGAGATCAGTGAGATAAATGTGGCAGAGGTCAGTGTCGACTTACAGTCACAACCAGAAGCTAAGGGAGACATGACAGTCATTGTCAAGTGTAGTGTTCAAAAGCATGAAAAGGACATTATTTGAATCAAGAGAATTATGGTCTTTATAAGAAATGGAAACATTGAACATTGTGTTTAAATGCAGAGTTTAGTGCATGTGATATAGGGTCTTCATTTAGGAAGAATACAAAAATTCAAAGAAAAAGCAGCGAAGGCAGCCATTTGATCTCTTTGAAATCAGGTATTCATCACTATGAAAAATTGACAAACATTTATTTCAAAAAGTCATAACATTAATTTTTTCCATCCTAAGATATCAAGATTAGAGCTTCCATTGAATGATCATTTTAGTGCTTACAAAGTATAGCAATGGATAATCATTCAGGAAATGAAAGTTTGTAAGCACAGGTAATAAATGTGACAATGTGATAACCAATGATCTTTCAAAAGACAATTGAAATTCCTATCACATAAAAGAATCTTCTAGCTTTCTTTATTAAAAATATGTAACTGTTTTCTTCTCAAATGAAGAAAACCCACTTGAGTTTTTTATAAGAGATTGCAAAAAAGAAGGTGAAAGGGTATGGTTTTGTCACAAATGGACAAACCCATTTGGGTTATCATAAGTTTCAGAAAGAAAAAGGAGAAATGCATGGAGGTTCTTTTCCAAAAAAAAAACAACAAAGACATTTAAAAGCTCAGGTATTCCTTTTCAGCTGTGGACAATTTGAGTCATTTTCTTCAAAACATGAAAACCCACTTGGGGATTTACAAAAATTGCAAAGTTTTCTATGGGCCAAAGAGTCCACTTGGGGTTTTATCAATTAAAATGCAAATACATAAATTTTGAAAGTTTTTCATGAAGTTTTTAAAAGTAGATTAGAAAAATATGATGCCATTTTTCACTATGCTACAACCATAGCCATAGGCTGTCATTTGTCTAGAAAATGAAGAACCCATCTGGGTTATTTTATTATAACTTGCAAATGTGCAGCCATTCAAAAACTATCATGAATAGTTTGAAACAAATGACAAGTATAAGAAACCCTATTCCATTCTCTTGGTCACGGCCTGAATGGTAAAATTTTATGCACAAGAACAACCCAATATGATGGGGTTTCTTCTTTCAATGCAAAAAGCAGAGTGAGACAATTTTTCCTTTCTTTTTTCTTCAAGAATGGAGACTCGAAATGAGCTCTATTTCTCAAAATCCAAAAAAGAATGGGTCTGACTGGAGCTTACCTGAGCAAAGAATCACTCATTTTTATTGATGGTGCAAGTTTTGTCACTTAAGAAGCCTTCATTTGAGCTTCATAAAGCCTCAACAATGGCAGCTAAGGCAAAGGAATAACAATAGAAGAGAAAAATGGCACACAAAATAGTCAGAAATACTCTATAAGCCATGACCTTTACACATCAAATGGCTCCAAAAAAGTGAAAAAATACAAATTTTGTGCCAAAAAAACAATTTACCTACTATCCCATGCATTTTTTATTAGAAAAATGTCAAAAATCCATCAAAAAAGCACCATTTTTTGTGCCAATTTCAAACCCTACGGCGAAAGCTTATAATTATCCAAACTGCTCAAAGTGAAGAAAGAAATGATTTTGTCACATTTTCCCATCTTATGTGTTTAGGGTTTGACCCTACTTTTGGTGGCCGATGGGATTTTTCCCATTTTAAAAGAAAAAGTGAAACTCATTTAATTGTGAAGTGGGGCTTGAATGCCATGACTTAGGCATTTCATGCCTTATGTCTTTTTTCCTTGTTTCAAATTCTTAAGTCCTTCAAACTCAAACATGTGAAAGGTGCCAAGTGCATAATATGCCTTGCCCTTTGAAATGTGATGCTTTCATGACTTTAAAAATATTCCTTCCATGAAGTCTGGATGTCCTTGATGCCACATCGGATGACCTTTGTTTTTTCCTTTGAAAATCAAAGAGTATTGACCATGTGTGGCCTTGAATGAAGTGCAGAATGGAGGTAAAGTATAAATGATCAAATTCCTCAGAGTTTGATATTGTTAATGATTTTAGAAGCATTTGGATATAACATTACATGTTGCATTTTATTTCCAAGAATAAAGATATCATTTAAGTGATTTGCAAATCACTTTGATTATGTCTTTTTAATGCAAATTTAATGTAATTCAAAGAGGTGGTGGGGATCTCTTGTATTTTTCTTTAAAATGTAAAAAAACTTGATTAAGTGGTGTATTATGAATCACTTAGTCAAGTTATTATCTTTAATGCTTTTTTTGAGTCTTGTGTTTTCAAAACACACATATTGCATGTTTCAAGGTTTGGAGACAAAATGATGACTTGCAGACATGAGGAAAGTGCGTGAGTGGTGCATTTGACTATTTTGGAGAAACATGTGCTATTTTGGAGGTTGTTTTGTCACACTTTTGGCATGACTATGGTCTTGGCTTGACCTTGGACTATTTGGAGAAATTTTCGGAGTGACTTTAGAAGGTTCTTTTTGACCTCATTCCTGCATCCAACCAAAACCTTCTAGATGGACATGTGTGAAGGGATTTGATGGGTTTTGCTTAAGTATCTTCATTTTGGAATTTTGGAGTGAGTTCTTTCTTTCCAGTAGAGTGATAGCTTTATCTTTTAGAGTTATTTTCAACATGGAGCAGTATTGTAACTCAGATGGACCATTATATAGTAACTTTGAATCAATATGATAGCACATTTTACCTTCTCATTTCATGTTTCATGGTATGTTGTTAGTGATTGATCAGTTTTTTTTGTGAAATTTATCTTTCCTTGCAAACTTTTCTTATGTTTAGGCATCTGCTTAGCAAAAAATGCACGTTAACAAGTTATAAGTTGTGTTAGTCAATAGTTTTGTTAGTTGTGAGACTTTTGTTTCCTTCTAAACATCTTGTTTAGAAACATTCTTATAAATTATTTATGTGAAATGCATGTAAAAGTGAGTTATGTAAGAAAATTTTTATGATATTGATTTGAATGTGAGAGGTTGTTATCAGGTCCTAATTAGTTTAAGTGTATCACCTTAGGTATTTTTAGTTTATATTCATGTTTCATGTATTTCTTACCCTTTACCTTAAAAATCAGTAGTTAGGTGGCAGAAAAAGGGGAGCCAACCCATAATTTGGAGGTTTGATTTTGAATAGGACACCCAAAACCTAAAAGCAGACCCATGTTACATCCAAACCTGCTAAGTTCATTCATAGCTTAACATTAGGGGTGCAGATTTGGATCACTAACAGGTAGTAGATAATAAACTTGTTCTTACAAACCATATTTTCTATACATGTATCTATGTGAGAAAAGATATATGGAATGAAATCCAAAACAAAAAAAACCATGCTCGTTATCCACCCTACCATATTTGCATCATGGAGCCTCGGGGACCCTAGCCAAACCCCCGAGCAAAAGCAATATGAAATGTCCACTAGAAATTTTGTGGAGTTCCATCTTTTGGAATTTTCATCTATGCTTTAGCCTAAAACCTACAAATGTTGATTTTATGGATGCACAACCCCTAAAGCTCTGGAATCTTCAATAAAGGACTTTAGCCATGTAAGATAATCATCCATGAAGGGAAGTATTGCAACTATGGAATGATGAATAAAGACTCTATATTGATATGATATGATGAAAATGATATGATTGATATGTTACAAATGAACAAGTTTCCTGATTATATAGGCAAGAGAGAAAACCTAAGATGCATGAGATGTTGCCATGTGTCTTGATCTAACAACATGTGACAAGATGTGAACCCTATCTAGAAATTATTAAATGTTGAGATAAGTTCTAGAAAGACAACTCATTTTCTAGAAAGAATCTTATCCGTACAAACAAGGAAGGGAATATTTCCCTATTTATTAAATGATTTATTAAAAATGCAACCTAGGACTAAATGAAATATGACCTAAGTTAACTTATGCTAGTGTAATAATTAATTAATTACACTAACACCCCCCCATAAGTTCAACTTAGGGAGGAGAATGCAATGATTATGCAGAGATGATAATGATGATGGGTCCTAGCTACGAGGCCATGTTAGGTACCCATGTACATGAAGATGCAAAAAATATCCCACAACCAGAGAAAAGGGGAAAACCCAATGGGAACAAAACCCCTCTCCAAAGAGGAGATGAAAAAGAAAAAAAGTGAGATATAGGATGGGAAGGATGGAGGACTCCCAAATATCCCCCAAGTACACCATTCATCATATGGATACAATACAATAGCCCCCCCATTGGAGGGAAAGAGAAAGACTATATAGCTCCCCAAGAAGATGTGATCACCTGCAAAGATGGTAAGTGTCTGAAGACAAAACAAGATCCAACATCGACAAACAACTTGTCGCCCTTGCAGAAGAAATAGAACCAACTGTGAAGCTCCAGAATATTCAATAAAGGACTTTAGCCATGAAAGATAATCAACCACAAAGGGAAGTTTTGCAACTATGGAATGATGAATAAAAACTCTATATTGATATGATATGATGAAAATGATATGATTGATATGTTATAAATGAACAAGTTGCCTGATTGTATAGGCAAGAGAGAAAACCTAAGATGCATGAGATGTTTCCATGTGTGTTGATCTAACAACATGTGACAACATGTGAACCCTAATTATAAATTATTAAATATTGAGATAAGTTCTAGAAGGACAACTCATCTTCTAGAAAGAATCTTTTCCGTACAAACAAGGAAGGGAATACTTCCCTATTTATTAAATGATTTATTAAAAATGCAACCTAGGACGAAATGAAATATGACCTAAGTTAACTTATGCTAGTGTAATAATTAATTAATTACACTAACAAAAAATAGAAGAGAGAGGTATGTCAATGGACGAGGAAAGAAGATGAGTAAGGAAGGATCAAAGATTAGTAAATATATTGCCAAAATTAATAAACACAACAAGAAAGTAGAAATGATGAATAGTATTTGCAAATGGCTGACTGAATATATTTATTGATAATGAAGAAGTTTTGGAACTACATGTATTGTTGGTGATGCTTGAAAACCACAAGGAGAATTGGATTGAGTTATTAGAGCATTGATTAATTTGAAAATTACACAACATATCATTGTTCAAACCCAAAAACCTGCTATCAAAATGAACAATAAGAAAAGAATGAAAGACATAAAAAATAAATTAATCATTTATGCAGAACACCCATGGAAAACAACTTACTGATTTTGTAGCTCAACATTTTTAAACCCTCCAACCTGCTAAAAAATGGAGTGGAATGTGATGAATTTAAGAATAGCCTACTATCAAACCTACACCACAATGACTCTTCTAACAATAAAAATTCATCAAAGTATACTCTTTGACATGCTAGCATTCAATATTGCATTTACATACATATATATGCATGTACATACATATACTGGATGGCAACATGTGAACATATATATATATATATATATATATATATATATATATATATATATATATATATATATATATATATATATATATATATATATATATATATATATATATATATATATATATATATATGCATGTATATATATGTATATACATGTAATGAAACTTAATCAAAATATTCTTTCTCACACTGCTACATTCAATATATTTTATTTACTTCGTCCAACCACATAATGCATTAACCCTTGGGCAAGCAAACACTTAGCATATGCAATTACTCTATTTGAATGTGAAAATGTATATATGCAAACACAAGAATAAATTATGTAGCGATTGACAATCTACAACATCGTATTTGTAAGGATTTTGACTTAAATCAATTAGAATGACACAAAGGGACTAAATGTAGAGAATGTGTATAGCACGAAAGATACACAGAGTAGAGAATGTTGTAGTGCAAGAAAGTATACACCAGAATATGCAAGATTTTTTTTTTAATTTAGTTGCATTGTCAGAATAGGAATTTTGGAATTATGAATATATGCTCCAAAATATGTAAGAAAATAGGTTTATTCAGTTGCATTCTCACAGCTCTATTCTTAACAAACAAAAATTTCAAACAAGCAGTGTATCAGCTAAAGATATAAAGTTGAAAAGGTTCAAGAACTATTAGAATAACACTTATAAGCCACCAAATAAATTTTTCACATATTGTGCTATGATATAATTGTTCCCATAGCATTAAGAAAATACTATTCCAAATGCGTCTTTCGACAATGCAATTTAATCAATATACTTCCTCACACATTTTGCAGCACGTGAGTGTTAAAACACTCCAACCTGCTATCAAATGGAACAATAAGAAGAGACCGAAAGGCATGAACAATAAATTGATCATATATGCAAAGTACCCAATATACATATATATGTATATATACATGTATATATACATGTAATCCAACAGATGTATACATGTGTATATGTATGTATGTATGTATACATCTATACATCTATATATGTATGCAGGTATACATATAGATGTATACATGTGTACATGTTTATATATATATATACATGTGTATATTGTATGTTCACATGGTTAATTTATTGTCTATGTCTTCTATATATATATATACATATATATATATATATATATATATATATATATATATATATATATATATATATATATATATATATATATATATGTATGTATATTGTATGTCCACATGGTTAATTTATTGTCTATGTCTTCTTGTCAAATGTTTGTATCTTTGTTGTTATACCCATCGTGGAGATTTGGAAGAGATTATCATTCTATATGGATGGAGCAATTGCAATTAAATGTCCTTTCTTTCCTTATAAAATATTCTTAGGGTTAGTAATTTGTTTGCCATTGGTTTATGGATTTGGTTATCTATGTGTATTGACCAATGAGGAAGATTTAGGAAGATCCTTTGTTTAAGAGGTAAGCTCTAGTCTGTCAGTAAAAGCCCTGGACAAGTGTTGTCTATTTATCTAAAAATATGAATTGTAAAAGAGCTATTAGATGGTAAATCCTATGCATGGTTGGCTTGATGAAAGCAAGAGTATAACCCCACAAAATTCATTAAAAATTCTAGATGCATTGCTTTGTACTAAATACTATAGGGAAATAGATAAATTATAAAAGAGCTATTAGAATAACACTAATATGTGCTTATTATTCTTTGTTATATGGTTGTATCTTTGACTTTGTATGCATTTTGGAGAGCTGAAAGAGATTATCCCTTTGCATGGGTGGAGAAATTATGGATAAATGTTCTTGTTGTTGTCAAAAAATATGGACAGGGATAGTTTTTTTTTTGCTAACCCTTTATTGTTTGCATGTATCTTTGTGCACTTTTGATGTTATAGCCATTAAAATAGGAGAAATTATAGATTAAGAGTAGTTTTCTGGCTGTGAAGTATTATTCTAATAGTTGTTTTATAATTTCTCTATTTTCTTGGGTTGACTAGAAAAGAGTAAAACTTGAATTTTGAATTCACAGCTCAATTCTTACACAAATCGCTTATCTTGTATTAATATGTTTAATGTGGGGTTTAAGATATAAGAGAAAGAGAATAACATGAAACATATTAATACAAAATACAAGGAGCTTTAAAGAGATAAGGGAAACCAAATATCATGAAACATATGAATACAAAATAAGCAATTGATGCAACAATTTGCATTTTCCTATGAGTTATTTGTTTGAAATTCCCATTAGGGTTTGCATAAGAGGAAAGTATAGGACCATGGGAAAATCTAATCTAAACAATAGACTATAGTTATTGTAGTCAACTGCATGTATAAATATGTGCTTAAATGTTTATATAAAGAAAAAATATATAGAGGGTATCTAGCCATGGAGGCAAGGAAAAAGTAATTTTATAAAACAAGAAAATATAAATATGTAAAAAAAACCTTGTTTACACTTAGAGCTCTGGATGTTTTTCCGGGACCAATTGTCGAATACATGGGATGCATTTTTGGTTGTTGATCTATCTTTGTGTTGAGCACAACATGATAGAACTACAAAGCAAAATTTCGTATTGTTATATCAAAATACATGTTTGAAATTAGATAAGTATGGAATGGGGAAAAGGCATCATGGAATGGCTTACCACAAGAACAATAGCAAAGATGTAGGATATGGAGGAGGATAGCTATCGAGCTCTCCAAACTGACACATAAGGGAGGTGCATAGAAATTTCTTTGACAAGTCTACTATGAAACAAACACTAGAGTTTGTCATTTCACAAGGCAGCCAAAACAATTGATGTCCTTATATTAGAACAATGAATATTAGATGTACTGATCTACATGGCATTCTGCAACAATGCAAGGATCTATCAACTATCACATGAGCAAGCACCTACCATTTTGTGTCCATTGAGCAAGGCACAATGAGTTAACCATGAAGCCAATAAACTCCATGGTCATTGTGGACATGCTCAAGTAAACCATAAAAAAAAAGCATAGAATTTTATCATGTATCACGGAAAATAAAATCAATGTAGACAAGACTATATATTTATGAATGTAATATATAGGAACAATGAAACATTGAAATGTTGGAAAAAGAATTTGTAGACCAAAACTTGTAGCAATTTGAATGAAATAAAGCTAATAGAAAAGGTGACAATAATACATTAAAATTTGTGGAAGGAAAGCATAGAGGAGAAATGTAAGAAGTCAATGTATATAGGCTTTCAAAATAGAAAACACAACATTGTTGGAGGATTTTAAACTTATTAGTCAAATGGAAGACAATTTTTTTTTAGAATGCATCTACAACATGTGCATATATAGTTTAATATATTGAAATGTCCTAAAGATGTTATTGACTTATAGAACTTTTGTTTTCTAGCTATTGTTGGTTCCAATCTTCGTGCATCTTAGACAGTTGAAGTTGTTTGTATCTGCATATGTATTAATGTGTAAGAACTATAATTGTATGTTTACACCACTTTATGTTAAAATTAGCTAGAAGAGAATTCTAGGTAAGCCAATAAATAGTTGACATCACAGAAATTTAAAGCACTTAAACAAAGATGGGGAAATGGAATATACAAAAGAGTGTATTGGTTTGAATTCCATATAGTAAAAGCATCACACAATGAAATCTTAGAGCAAGAAGTCAACAGATCAATAGAATAGAATCTTAAAAACATGGAATTGGCCTATACAAGTTCAAGCCTCTAGTTATTTGTGTGTAGTATCTTTGTGCATCTTTGGCATTATACACATTTTGCACAAATTATTACTTGAGATGGTTTTTAAAGATTCAACTTAGAAAATTCTTGAGAAGGCGATGGCACACAGACTAAGGAAGATGCAAGAATAATTATCTTGGAGCCTTGTTTGTAAGTTAGCTTATCAGGTGGAACTAGAAGCACTTTGCAAGGGTTGCAGTTGTTTTAGATGTATTTCTCCACTGTGACGATGAGTAGTGTACTTGTTGGTGCCAAGCCTAGAGTATCTCTCAAATGAGAAAGGTGGATCAATACAGAGTTTTTCAATTGATTTTACACGTGAAATAGTTGTAATAGTCAACCCTTGCCTCTCTTCGCTACCTATGTTTATTGTTTCTCTATCCAATGCTAAGCCCTATGCTTTATGTATTGTGATTCCCCATGCCATAGTGAGTGGAATTTGTGTTCAACTCCCCCAACTTATAGCAGGGATGGGGATGTCTCTTAGATGTGTTGGGTCCCATGGTGGACCAATGTGATTTTGAAAGTGGACAACAACATAGTCAGGTGGTTTTAGCAGTTTAGAATGTGGATTGTACACAATAGTTGTAACAACACCAAGGGATCCATTGACTAGGCTAGCTTGAATCCACAAATTCATTGTTAGCATAACCTATTCACCAACAAAAAGTAGAAATTCTTGGAGAATCTGTTCATCATCTCCATGATCAGATTCTTGTTGTTGTGTCATCCAAGCAATACTAATGGCTATGGGTAGATTTAACTATTTGATCATTTTTTTGTTGTGGAATGTGACCAAGTCATTTGTTGCAAAAATATTTGTAGCAACATCAAATTGTTCTCTTTCTGAGGCTAAGAGAATTTTATTTTTTTGTTTCATAAGCTCTTCCCAATCATCATGGAGAGCCTCAACATTTCTTATATGGAGAAGGATTGTCTAAAACTTTCATTGCAAAGGGCTATCTCCTTTTTGGTGAAAGATAGTGTCCAGGGTTATTGAGATGATGAAAGTGTGCCATAAGACTACAACCAATAAGCATGAAGCATAAATAGGTGTATCCATTGCAAGTGGCAACTAGGCAGGATCACCAAAAATTATCGTAGAAACACCACCAAATGGCTATGTCTGGTTATCTAGGAATTCTTGACGTAACCGGCTATCTATTTTTAGTAGCAACTTTGGGCCTAGAAAACTCATTTCATGAATCAAATTGTTTTGAATATACTTAAATTGTTCTTGGAATAATGCCAATTGCTACCCTTGCAAAGGATTCATATCCTTTATGGGAATCCAAAGTGTTGTATGGATTGTAGAGGCACACATTTTGTGTGTAGTGATGCTTGTAGGAGCCAATGTGAGCAAGCAACTATTGGGTCTAGCAAAATAGGTGTTCATTTATTGTCAGATACAATTTATCAAGAAGGATTTTCCAATGCCAGCTCTCCCTTGAATAATCATGTGGAGAGGGGCTTTAGATGAAGGCTACATATGATGGGTTTGGATTATTTGAAGGGCCAAATGTTGTTTTGGTGAAAGTAGATGGGCTAACATATCTACAGGAAAAACATGATCCATAGCTTGCTCATGTTTTTCCTTCATTGATGAGATGAACTACAAAGAAACATTATGCAATTCTTAAGGAACATGGTTCACATTCCATGGATGGTTCATATCAAAATCTCTCCTACCCAATAGTTGAAGCTGATTTATACTAAAGTTAGTAGTAGCCCCAAGCCGAGAGAAAACTTCCCATTCATATTCATCCATAGATGGATGATGGTTCAAATCATCAATATCACTATCATCCTATTCTTCAATTGTGGATGTAACTAGAAGTCTATTAACATGCTAAGGATGATAACCAACCAGTTTTAAAAAATTCCAATTTTCTATTATCTCTTCTTTGAGAAGACCTATATCTATTTGTATGTTCTGGAAAGGTTTGTATAACATAAGTTCAGTCCAAAAAAATGTCTCAAATTTCTTTGTATCTTCAATAGGGGTAGTCTTGAATAACGGGTAAACAAGGACAACTGCAAGTTGGTGCTTTTGTTTCCATTTAGCCTTTTTGCATTGCTGTGAGTGTGTATATAGGTGGACTGATGATGCAGGAGCATCCAGTGGTGTGAGGGCAATCTTGCATCACCCAAAAGATGATTTCCATTTTTGTTCCTGTTGTTTTCTTTTTGTAGATATTTTTGTATTTCTGGATACCCTTTTCGTCGAATAAGAGTTTCCAACTTTCAGAATTGCTTTTCTGCTTTTTCTGCTCAACTGCTATTTTTAGCAGGTTTGCATTTGAAGTCGTGGGAAGACAGAAATTTATGGGAAGGTTCAGGATGGAAAAATACACAGCCTGGTGAAAGAATCAAGTCAAGATCATTCATGACTTGAAAGTTATTCAAGTTCCAATTTCTGCTTTTTGACCTGAAAAACCTTCCGAGCTCAGTTTGAGGCACCAAATGATCCCGGATGGGCCTGAAAATTTGCGAAAACACCAAAGTAGTCCGCCAAAGGCCTACTTTGCAAAAAATCGTCTTTTCGAGATCTTTCAGAAAAGGTATTATCATTGAAGATCCGACGGTTGGATTAAAAGTTATGGCTGCCGGAAGTTGGTGCATATTTTAGAAATGTGCTAATTTTCAACTATGAATTTAACTTGAATTTCAAATTGTAATTTTGGCGCCAAACCGTCAAAAATCTTATCTCGAAGGTTGTTTTTGGTTCCAAACCAAAATGGGTCTATTTAGGGGCTTGTTTCTGATTTTTGGGTAACTTTTTGGGGAAAGAAGTTCACATGCTGTGAAAGGGGATCTGGGTAATTTTCTGTAAGTTGGTAATTTGCATGTAATACAGAGCTTGGGGATTTGAGATCCTCTGCATGTAAGA